>JBBPBX010020420.1:0-11611 GCA_038048925.1 Garcialebias charrua | reverse complement strand
ACAAATGAATACTGTACATGTACAGTACTGTACGGTCACCAAGTACTTAGCCTATCCTAACACAGTTTTTAAAGATGAAGGAGTAAGTTGAATTGTCTCCCTTTCACATAAAGGGAGCTAGCTGGGGTGGGGGGTCACACTTTTTCCTGTTAAAAACTGACTCCGGCCCCCCACCAGAGAAGGGAAAAGTTATGTGGCCCTCACAGGAAAAAGTTTGGGGACCACTGCTATAAACCTTCCTCACGCACCTACTTTGTTAGAAGACTTAAAGTGAGAATCCCCTCTCCATTTTCACCAGCACTATTGACAGCATCCTGCTAAGCTACATCACTTCTTAGAATAGCAACTAGTGTATGAAAAGAAAACTGAAACATATGACGACTGCTGAGAGCGCAGAACATCTTCAAAAAACATTTTACCACCATCACGGGGCTGGTTTTTCTTGTTCCATTTGAATAGGAACAGCAAAAATGTTCAACAGCTACATCTCTGGCAACACCCCCCCCCCCTCCTCCCACACCCCAAGGAGAATTTTGAATTCCAAGCTTTTTGAGGAGCTCATTTATGTTACCCAGATTCACAGGCAGATTAAACTTCAAGTCAAAATTGGGGCGTCATTGGGGTTTTTCTTTGCCTGGCTCTCAAGAGAGATGATTTGGTCACAAGCATGAAGGCAATGATTGGGAATCAGGCTTAACGCTGCATTGTAGGTTTTAGAAAGCTGAAATCTGAGACCTACTCCATGGTTTAAACTTTTTTTTTTCATTTGATGCAAATGGCTTTGTTACACCCCTTTCAAACCATCTGTCTTTTCTGTCCAAAATGTAATAATTTTTGTCTTTCAAAAGAGTGTCCCTTATCCTTGAGGCACAGGTGAACATCTGAGTTGTGTCCTCAAGAGCTGGCTCTAAATCTGTACAGCATTTTGTTCCATGTATTCTTTAGTTTTTTCAGAATCAGAATAAGTTTTATTGTCATTGTACCGAAATACAGTGAGATTATGTTTGTACAGTTTTCATTCAACCTTTATTTAGGCAGGTTAATCCCATTGAGCCTCGAGGACTCATTTACAAGAGAGACCTGGTTTCAACAAAGAATGATGACAACAGCAACAGTTGTCCAGAAGATGGGAGTGCACGTTGCTGCTGCTCCTGAGTATATGCAGGGTCTTGAAAGTTATTAAAAGTTGATAAATCAATTTTGGGAAAATTAAGGGTCTTGAAAAGTATTAAAAAGTCTTGAAAGCGATTTGATGAGGTATTATTTTTTTTGCTGTTCTAGCTTTAAATAATTTGACAGCAAAAAGTGTGTATGACGAATATTTGTTTTCCTCACCGCGGATGATTCGGAAACCGCTTCGCACAAATTTAGGGTGTCAGGTTACAACAGCCTTTACGGCTAGGCCTATCTTGTGCACATGTTGCTTTATCTCCAAGTTGAGTCTGTGTGTTTGAGTAAGTTGCCGCGAGACCGTGAGAACAATGGGTAAATGCAAGTTTTTGGACTCCTGGTTGGAGATGCCTGGTTTTCAAGAATGGCTGAGGCCTGTCGCCAAGAATAACCGTGTTTATTTCTTATTCGCCATCGTTCAACCAAGTTACTTTAAAATAGCTACGAGTCTTGTTGTAACCTAAGCTATATTTTCTTAAACCTAGTCGTGGTTCAGTTTCTTCTTTTGAACTTTTTTCTTTCCACTGTATCTCAGTTCTGTTGTAGGTTTGAGATTCACAGATTTACAGTAATTGAAAACAACAGCAGTTTTGTAAATCAAAGATTTGTTGCTTAATAAAACAAAGTGACGATAAGGTCTTGAATTTATTTTGGAATGTCTTTAAAAAGTCTTGAAAAGGTATTGAAATTAACTTCATTATTCCTGCATATACCCTGTAAGAGTGCAGCCCTTTATGCTTTTTAGATAGAAAAAGGGGGAAAGGTCATGAGAAGATAGTGGCATTACAAAAAAGATCTATTCACATCTTGTCCTTACCAAGACATGATTTAAGACATCAAAAATCTCTACCAGCGAGCACATTACATATGCATCTGATGACAAGATGGTGAGATTTGTCCATGAAGCCCTTCCAGATAGTCCATTGTCCTGATAAGATCTTGGTGTCAGCCGGTACAGCTCTGATAAGCATTCACAGAAGTTCTTGGGGTGGAGGGGGAGTTGCGATAGACAGAGCTTCTTCTTAGTTTACACATTTTCCAGAAGAAATTTGATAAGTCAGCCTGTTTCAGGGCCAAACAGGGGAGTCAGATTCAGATAAGCCACAATTGTTGATCATTTTCAGGCAGACTGTTGTTTCTCATCAGCCTTGAGTTCTGCTGGTACTTTCGATCCAAAAGGGCGAGATTTGTGGGCTTTCCACTGGTCTGTGCTTATAAGATCCCCACAAGGTAGTCCCCAACATGCTGGCAAGTCCCAGAAGCCGCAGGTGGCCTGTGATTCTCACAAATCGTTTCCATCTTATGGTTTAGCTCATAAATCAGCTGATTTTGAGTGCTCGAAGCATGAACCAAACCTTCACACAGGCCCTGCAGCATTACCATGGCCAAAACGGTTGCCGATGTCTTCTTTAATAGCCTATAACATAGAAATATAGATAGCAGAAGCAGAGATATAGGTAGCAGAAACCCTGCTATCATGCCCAATAATTCTCATTCGGGTCATCTGGACAGTTTCTTTTTTATAGAAACGTTTCACCCTCCATCCGGATGGTACCTGGATTATTGAGTGTTAACTTCCTTGCCTTGAACCACTTTGGCTGTGGGTGCCTGGGAGGAGTTGACGAGGGACAGGATGGCCCCCAGAAACCAGCTTGGCTCCAGCAAACTGTTTGGTCCACTTAAGGTGTTTACTGCTTAGTGGGGAAACAGTTTGCTGGAACTCCTCTGACTGATGATGCCCTCTGGATGGAGGGTGAAACGTTTCTATAAAAAATAAACTGTCCAGATGGCCCGACTGAGAATTATTGAATTTGGTACCTGTGTTATTGAGCATGAACTTTCTTCCCTGCTATCATGATTCCAATTATATAAACATCTTCAGTATCCTCCTGAGACAATACAGAAAGGCGCTTCTGCTTTCAAACTCCCCATGGATCCATGACTTATTCTGCAGCGTGAGTCTCGGCAGGACATGAGGGCTCTCCAGGACCCTGTTGCTTTGTTGAAAAAAATTATCGATTGCGTTGAAAGCCCAGCTGACTAGATCCATGACAGTAGTTTTACGCTTCGGAAGATGTGTAAATAGGAGCTCCGATACATAAGACAGAGAGCAAAGAAGCAGGAGGAGGACGGGAGAGGGAAGAAAGGTGTCCGTGAGCAAGTGAGGAAAACATTTAAAAAGAAATTGTATTTTGTGTTCCAAATTTACTAAAGACCTTGACAAAAAACAATTCTTTAAAGTTTTTGAATAGGTGGTGAAACTGGAAATATTGTGTATGTGGTTTATATTTGCTCAAAATTTGATTATAATTTGCTTTCAGTGATGGAAGAGCTGCTATCCTAAGTTACACTGAGGTCACAGTCTCCAAAGTGTGTTTTCTCTCTCCAGGCTACAAAGGAGGTGATCGAGCGTGAGGCTCCGGGGATGTCTCTGGCAATGCTGATGGGATCCCTCAATGTCACACCACTAGGCATGCTTTCCAGGTCAGAGAATCACTGCAACCCACACAAAACCGTTATGATTTTGTTCTGCCTTGAAGAAAAATCCACAAGAGGAGCATTAGTTAAACTGTACAAAGACATACTTTTGTCTTTTCTTTTCAAATAGTCATAAATTAAAAATTAAAAAAGTCCATCCATCCATCCATCCATTTTCTTCCGCTTATCCGGGGTCGGGTCGCGGGGGTAGCAGCCTAAGTAGGGAGGCCCAGACTTCCCTCTCCCCAGCCACTTGGAGCAGCTCCTCTGGGGGAATCCCAAGGCGTTCCCAGGCCAGCCGAGAAACATAGTCCCTCCAGCGTATCCTGGGTCTTCCTCTGGGTCTCCTCCCGGTGGGACATGCCCGGAACACCTCACCAGGGAGGCGTCCAGGAGGCATCCTAACCAGATGCCCGAGCCACCTCAACTGGCTCCTCTCGATGTGGAGAAGCAGCGGCTCTACTCCGAGTCCCTCCCGGATGACTGAGCTTCTCACCCTATCTCTAAGGGAGAGTCCAGCCACCCTGCGGAGAAAACTCATTTCAGCCGCTTGTATCCGAGATCTTGTTCTTTCGGTCATAACCCAAAGCTCATGACCATAGATGAGGGTGGGAACGTAGATCGATCGGTAAATTGAGAGCTTTGCCTTTTGACTCAGCTCTCTCTTCACCACGACAGACCGGTACAGCGCCCGCTTCACTGCGGACGCTGCACCTATCCGCCTATCGATCTCACGCTCCAGTTTTCCCTCATTCGTGAACAAGATCCCGAGATACTTAAACTCCTCCACTTGGGGCAGGACCTCCTCCCCGACCCGGAGAGGGCACGCTACCCTTTTCCGGCTCAAGACCATGGCCTCGGATTTGGAGGAACTGATCCTCATCCCGGCCGCATCGCATTCAGCTGCAAACCGCTCCAGTGAAAGCTGTAGATCACGAGCTGATGAAGCCAATAGGACCACATCATCTGCAAAAAACAGAGAAGCGATTCTAAGGCCACCAAAACGGATCCTCTCAACACCTTGGCTGCGCCTAGAAATTCTGTCCATAAAAGTTATAAACAGAATCGGTGACAAAGGGCAACCTTGGCGGAGTCCAACTCTCACCGGAAACGAGCCTGACTTACTGCCGGCAATGCGGACCAAGCTCTGACACCGGTCGTACAGGGACCTAACAGCCCATATCAATGGGCCTGGTACCCCATACTCCCGGAGTACCCGCCACAGAACCCCCCGAGGGACGCGGTCGAATGCCTTTTCCAAGTCTACAAAGCACATGTAAACTGGTTGGGCAAACTCCCACGCACCCTCCAGGACCCTGTTGAGGGTGTAGAGCTGGTCTAGTGTTCCACGACCAGGACGAAAACCACACTGCTCCTCCTGAATCCGAGGTTCGACTATCCGACGGACCCTCCTCTCCAGAACCCCTGAATAGACCTTACCAGGGAGGCTTAAGAGTGTGATCCCTCTATAGTTGGAACACACCCTACGGTCCCCCTTTTTGAATAGGGGAACCACCACCCCAGTCTGCCAATCCAAGGGAACTGCCCCCGATGTCCACGCGATATTGCAGAGTCGCGTAAGCCAACACAACCCCACAACATCCAGAGCCCTAAGGAACTCAGGACGAATCTCATCCACCCCCGGAGCCTTGCCACCGCGGAGCTTTTTAACCACCTCGGCGACCTCCGCACCAGAGATTGGAGAGCCCGATCCAAAGTCCCCAGGCTCCGCTTCCTCAGTGGAAGACGTGCCAGTAGGATTGAGGAGGTCTTCGAAGTATTCCGCCCACCGACTCACAACATCCCGAGTTGAGGTCAACAGCACGCCATCCCCACCATAAATGGTGTTGGTCGCGTACCGCTTTCCCCCCCTGAGACGCCGGATGGTGGACCAGAATCGCCTCGAAGCCGTACGGAAGTCATTCTCCATGGCCTCTCCGAACTCCTCCCACGCCCGAGTTTTTGCCTCAGCAACCACCCGAGCCGCATGCCGCTTGGACTGCCGGTACCTATCTGCTGCTTCCGGGGTCCCACAGGCCAAAAAGGCCCAATAGGACTCCTTCTTCAGCTTGACAGCATCCCTCACCGCCGGTGTCCACCACCGGGTTCGAGGGTTGCCACCACGACAGGCACCAACAACCTTGCGGCCACAACTCCGATAAGCTGCCTCGACAATAGAGGCGCGAAACATGGCCCACTCGGGCTCAATGTCCCCCGCCTCCCTCGGAACGTGTTCAAAGCTCTCCCGGAGGTGGGAGTTAAAGCTCCGTCTTACGGGAGACTCTGCCAGACGTTCCCAGCAGACCCTCACAATACGTTTGGGTCTGCCAGGTCTGACCGGCATCCTCCCCCACCATCGGAGCCAACTCACCACCAGGTAGTGGTCAGTTGACAGCTCCGCCCCTCTCTTCACCCGAGTGTCCAGGACATGCGGCCGCAGATCAGATGAGACGACAACAAAGTCGATCATTGAACTACGACCTAGGGTGTCCTGGTGCCAAGAGCACATATGGACACCCTTATGCCTGAACATGGTGTTCGTTATGGACAATCCATGACGAGCACAGAAGTCCAACAACAGAACACCACTCGGGTTCAGATCAGGGGGGCCGTTCCTCCCAACCACACCCCTCCAGGTCTCACTGTCATTGCCCACGTGAGCGTTGAAGTCCCCCAGCAGAACAAGGGAGTCCCCAGGAGGCGCACCCTCCAATACCCCCTCCAAGGACTCCAAAAAGGGTGGGTAATCTGCGCTGCCGTTCGGCGCATAGGCACAAACAACAGTCAGAGCCCGTCCCCCCACACGTAGGCGAAGGGAGGCTACCCTCTCGTTCACCGGGGTGAACCCCAACGTACAGGCACCGAGATGGGGGGCTTAAAAAAGTCAAAATAATTTATTTTTTATTCATCAACAGAGGAAAAAAATAACCTGCAATAATTTTTCTTGTCATAAGCAAACATGCATTTCACAAAAACGTTGTGTTTACAGACCAGTGTGTGGTATTCGAGGGAAGACGCTCATCATCAACTTACCAGGAAGCAAGAAAGGATCCCAGGTAGGAAATGCTTCAAGCAGCTCTCTTCTGTGGATTTGACCAAAACAAATACAGCTGACGTGAAGAGTAAACCGATATCTGCAGGTGAAAACAGATTTTTAATGTTATTTCTGATAGAAAAGCTCATGTAACTTCATTTTATAAATTAGAGGTCTGATTTGTGACAAGTATATTGTTTTTTGCAAGATGTTGAATACTAAAAATTTGACCTGACTTTTACTGTAAATGGTTGTAGGTTTTTGTCAGCAGTTACAATTATTTCATTAAAAATAGAAGAGAGGAGGGGACACAGAATATCCTTTGTGGCATTGATGCAAAGTAAAATATCAGATTTGAATATTTAGGTTTAAGTTTATTTGTCATATGCAGATCAACACAAGGTCAGCAATGCAATGAAATGTTCAGGATGAGAAGAATCTATTTGACTCGCTATAAAAATAAACAAAAAATAAATATTAAAGCATGCAATGAGCACGAAATAAAGTACCAAAAAGTGACAATGAATTTTATAATTTACAAGGTCCAAAAGAAATATAATAAACAACAACATGGTAAGTGACATACAAGTTATATTCTATATACAGTATACCGGTATATTCTATATATATTGGAGACCACCTCACAGGTCGACCACAGTATGTGAGGCTGCAGAACACCACCTCGGACACCATAATACTGAGCAGAGCAGGAGCTCCTCAGGGGACGATCCTCTCACCTTTTCTGTTCACCCTCTACACCTCGGACTTCAGGTACAACTCACAACCCTGCCATCTGTAGAAGTTCTCGGATGACTCTGCCATTGTGAGCTGCATCACTCATGACCAGCAAGCTGAATACAGAGGTGTGGTGGACAGCTTTGTGGAGTGGTGTAAACAGAAACACCTGCAACTCGACATTGGAAAAACTGAAGAGCTGCAGGTGGACTACAGGAAGAAGACCAGCCCCCCAGCCCTATCAACATCAAGGGTACTAAGGTGGACACTGTGGACTGCTACAAGTACCTGCGGGTCCACCTAGAAAATAAACTGGACTGGACAGCTAACACCAACACTCTACAAGAAAGGACAGAGTTGCCTTTTTCTTCTGAGGAGAGACTGATTCTTTAATGTCTGCCGGACCATGCTGCAGATGTTTTACCACTCGGTGGTCTCCAGCATCTTCTTCTACACTGTGGTGTTCTGGGGCAGCAGGATGAAGAAAGCTGATGCCAACAGACTTGATAAGCTCATCAAGAGAGCTGGCTCAGGCCTGGGAGTGGATCTGCAGTCTCTGACAGAGGTGTCTGAGCAGAGGATGCTGAGGAAACTGCTCCAGATCCTGAACAACACATCACACCCCCTGCATGACACACTGGACTCTTACCACAGCACCTTCAGTCGTAGACTGAGACCACCGAGGTAATCCACAGAACAACACAGGAAGTCCTTCCTCCCTGTGGCTATCAAGCTTTTCAACTCCTCCACTTTCTGCACATGGGACAATAAAATTAATCCTGCACTACAATAAACACTTTAATGTTTCTGTCTGCACCTGTTTTGAACTGAATTGTTGGCATTTTTTATTAATTTTCTTTTATCTTTATATTTTGTGATTTGTCTGTATGTGAAACGAATAATTTCCTGAGGGATCAATAAAATTCTATCTTATCTTAGTAGTGTTGTGTGGCTCTGTTAGCAGCATAGTCCTATTAGCAGTGTGGTTCTGTTAGCAGCAATAGCAGAATGGTTTTGTTAGCAGCATAGTTCTATTAGCAGAATGGTTTTGTTAGCAGCATAGTTCTATTAGCAGAGTGGTTCTGTTAGCAACATAGTTCTATTAGCAGAATGGTTTTGTTAGCAGCATAGTTCTATTAGCAGAGTGGTTCTGTTAGCAGCATAGTTTTGTTAGCTGAGTGGCAGAGTGGTTCTGTTAGCAACATAGTTATATTAGCAGAGTGGTTCTGTTAGCAGCATAGTTCTTTTAGCAGAGTGGTTCTGTTAGCAGCATAGTTCTATTAGCAGAGTGGTTCTGTTAGCAACATAGTCCCATTAGCAGAGTGGTTCTGTTAGCAGCATAGTTCTATTAGCAGAGTGGTTCTGTTAGCAACATAGTCCCATTAGCAGAGTGGTTCTGTTAGCAGTGTTCTATTAGCAGAGTAGTTCTGTTAGCAGCATAGTTTTATTAGCAGAGTAGTTCTGTTAGCAGCATAGTTTTATTAGAAGAGTGGCAGAGTGGTTCTGTTAGCAACATAGTTCTATTAGCAGAGTGGTTCTGTTAGCAGCATAGTTCTATTAGCAGAGTGGTTCTGTTAGCAGCATAGTTCTATTAGCAGAGTGGTTCTGTTAGCAACATAGTTCTATTAGCAGAGTGGTTCTGTTAGCAACGTAGTTCTATTAGCAGAGTGGTTCTGTTAGCAGCATAGTTCTGTTAGCAGCATAGTTCTATTAGCAGAGTGGTTCTGTTAGCAGCATAGTTCTATTAGCAGAGTGGTTCTGTTAGTTTTATTAGCAGAGTGGTTCTGTTAGCAGCATATTTCTATTAGCAGAGTGGTTCTGTTAGCAACATACAGTAGTTCTATTAGCAGAGTGGTTCTGTTAGTAGTGAGGCTCTCTTAGCAACATGGTCCCAACATGGTCATGGTTATTTATGGCCTAATGTCTAATTCTGTGCACTTGTTTAATGTTTTATTGATTGTGTGGTGCACACACGTTTGCATATTTTCTCCTCTTTTGTTTCATTGACTCACAGTGATCTGTGTCAGCTTTTCTCTAACCCACGCCTGCATACCATGTGCATCTCCATGCAATGTTGCAATGTTGGATCCTTTCCCCTTCCTTTTTTCTCCATCTTTGCTGCTCTGATTTACACATCTGTCTTTGTCTTGTTAAGCGCTGGTTTCTTCAGATCAATTTTAGTATTTTGTTCAATCAATTACCTGCCTCCCTTTCTCCCCATTTGTTCCAGTAACAGTGTCCTCCTCATCAACCCTCCGGTAAAAGTCATGGCACAGGCAGCTTATTGTATTTTTACACTGATTTTCTGTCATAAAAATAACCAGAAAGTCCACCTGAGGCAGCCAAATGAAACCCTTTAATGTCACAATGTCACTTGTGCTTTTTTTAGCCACACATTTTGTCTCAGTGGTTTTGAACAATGTATTAGCCCCATATTTGTATACATATATTACACAATGGGTGTTTTATATTTGAATATTGGCTGCATTAAGAAGAAAGTAACCTGCCGTTTCCGAGGCAGTGATCTGGAAAAATATGACTATAAATACAATGAAGCTCTTAAAATAGCTGAGACATAAAAATGCCTAAAGATGAAAAAAAAACTCAATTTTGTAGTCGTTTTATTTTTTGTTTCTCTTTCATGATTCACAGAGGTTAAAGCAGCAAAGGAGGAAATGCATCATCAGTGAATCAAACCCCGAAGGCACACTGTCCCAAATTTACCATTATGTAACTAAAAAAACATGATATACAAAGAAGTTTAAACTTGGAACAATTGAGGACTGAGTTTTTTTTTAACACTCTGAGGATGGGATACAAAACTGTCCTTAGAGGCTGACACGTCTAATGACAAGTAATCTGATCTGAATCATACGTACAAAACCTGTGAAATATCAATAAAGTGGCTTTATTGATTTGATACAGGTGTATATCTCTTTTGTTCAAACCAGAATTTACAAAAATGGCAGTAAATTCTGCTTTTTTATTTTTATTTTATTGAGGCATTGCATTTCTCACACTCGTGACATTTGTTGCCCACACTGATGTTTAGAAACAGAAGCTGGGCAGGTATACCTGTTGTGATTTAAGATGGTGTAGTGGCAGGGCTTCTGACTTGGGACCCGAAGGACGCGGGTTCGCGCCCCGGCCACTACACACCTTGGGGTGTCTATGAGTGCACACCTAATTCTCCAGCTCCCCGGGCGCTTTCTATGGCTGCTCACTGCACCACCTGGTGGTGGTTGGGTTAAATGCAGAGACGAATTTCGTCTGTGTATGGGAAACATACACAGATGACAGGAAAATACATTATTATTATTATTATTATTTTAACATCGTTAAGGGCTACGCCCAACACGCAGTAATGAGATTTACCAGTGGGGGAGACATTTTTATTCCCACTGTGATGACATTTCTGCTCACTGCCAGGATAAAGCCCCAGCACTGATTGGAACTTCACCTGTTAGACACATTCACGTTTTACTCGTTACCCTACATGCACTTGCAGTGTTTTTGTGTTCATCTCTTCTCTTACACACGGATATCTAATATAAACTGCAGCCCTTCGTCTGTTTATGAGGTGATTATGTTTCAGTGTATGTGCACTGAAGATAAATGAAAGCTCTCTTAATAAACAGTATGTTTAAAAAATACAAAATATATTTGAATGACCATTTCATAAGCTGATTTTTATACGTATAGTACTATATACATATTGTATTTTGAAGATTATGGAAAATTAGGCCTGTTAGCTAATAAAGCTATTTCAGTAAGTACAGTAGTTCCTCGCTACTTCACGGTTCATTCTTTGTGGTAAATGGTAATGGTAAATGGAGCTTATTTATATAGCGCTTTCCAGCCCCCTATGAGGGGCCCCAAAGCGCTTTACAATACCAACCATCCACCCATTCATACACACATTCATACACCGGTAGCGGCAGACTGCCATGCAAGGCGCTTTCCAGTCCTACTGGGAGCAACTCGGGGTTAAGTTTGTTTATGTTTATGTTTATTAAATTTGTTCATTTTTTTACAAAAGAAACAATACAAGACAATCCCATAAATGATAATGTACAAAATGTAAAAAAAATGAAAGGTAGCAGAAAGAAGAATAAATCATATTATATCTGCCCCTTTTTTCCAACAATCAGATTAAACAATAATAATCTTCAACCAACAGTACAAAATGACTAA
>JBBPBX010020419.1:17399-37391 GCA_038048925.1 Garcialebias charrua | reverse complement strand
GCTGAAACAGCTGACAAAAATACCTTAATGGTGGAAAAGGAGCAACCTTTATCCAACAGGTCTTGCAGAAAAGTGAGGAGCTGAGCCATATTGCAAGAATATGGCACAATATTCCTCTCCACACACCAGGTCTCAAAAACACGCCATTTTCGTGCATAAAGTGTCTGAGTGGACACAGCACATGCACTCTGAATTGTATTTACCACATTATTGGGTAAAACCAAAGTTGATCAGTTTGTTCCTCTCAGCGGCTAGGCCCACAGTTGCCACAGACTCGGTCGTGGGTGCCAGATTTGCCCGTGGGCCTGTGATAGGAGGTCTCTGTGAGCAGGCAGCTGCCACGGTGTTCCTGCTAACAGTGAGATCAGCTCTGCGAACCAGGCCTTCTTTGGCCACCTGGGGGCCACCAAGATCAGAGAGAGGTCCCCCCTGTGCACACGCTCCAGCGTCGGCTGAATTACGGCCACAGAGGGGAAGGCATAATAGAGCCTTGTCGCCGGCCACTCGTGGGCAAATGTGTGTGACCCGAGAGATGCGTTCACGCCCCGTATGGAGTAAAACATAGCAAGGTGGGCGTTTTCCCTGGTGGCGAACAGATCGACGTCTGCTCTCCCGTTTTGTGCCCAGATCTGGTTCACAATGTGTGGGTGCAGACGCCACTCCGAGTGGGTAAGTCTGGTCCCAGAGGACCAGACTTAGCTTTTTTAGATAAGATCTGAGTCGTTTGTTTAAAAGTCTCAGATCCAAAATAGGTCTGAGAGCGCCCCCTCTCTTCGGTACAACAAAGTATTTGCTGTAAATACCCCTGTTCGTGTCCTGATGGGGAACGACTCTGACTGCGCCCTTGTTTAAAAGCCAGCATATTTCCTTTCTCAGCGTCTGGGCGCGAGCTGCACTGATCAATGACATAGCCACCCCGGAAAAGGGTTGTGGACATCTGAAGAACTGCAACTTGTATCCCTGAACTACAACGTCCATCACCCATCGCAAGGGCTCGCAGGCTTCCTACGCTCTTGCGCGAGCAGTGAGCCTGGAAGGCATATGGAGCTGTCCCAGGAGGGGTGGGTGTGAGAGAGTCACAACGTGCCCGCTATGTGACAGGGAGCTTGCTTCCACTTGAGGGCCTGTGTCGTCCTCTAGTGGACGTTGTGTTAACTGCAGAGTTGGACTTCTTCGACTGAAATGTTCCACATAATGTGGACTCATTTTGCCCATTTTATTGCGTGGTCTTATTAGAGGAGAGTCGACAGGCTGTACTCAGCGACTGCATGACCTCTTTATTGACCCTGGCTTTGTGAAAAGGTGGTGTTTTTGTGCTGATTCGTGAGACAGAACACTTTTCATCTTTTGAGTTTTTATTGTCTGAAAACAATAATTGTTCTTTATTACACACACGGGAAAAAGTGTTTTGTACAGTGTTGAACAAACTTGACCAGTCAGTCTGGGTGTCTTGACCGCAGGCTGTGGTAAAAAACAGTCTGCCCTTCTTTTTCCTCTGGAGTGAAGAGGCCTGGATTGTTCTTGAAGCAGCTGTGAAGTTAGGCTGACTTCTGCTTCCTGTCTCTGCTCGTGGACAACGTCCTAGACTGTCCAGACTGTCTAGCTTGCCTGGGGACGAACCGGTGCTTGGACCAGGCCTGACCCTGCGGTGCACGGCTGCGTGGCTCTGAGGTGGACGGAGCTCTTTTCTCACCTGAGTCTAGGGTTGGTCTCTTCTGAGCAGGTCTACGAGGAAGCGAATGTTGTCTCTGTGGCGCGTTCCTGTGCCCACTGGAGTCCCTCTGGTGTGAAAATTGCTTTCTGGGCAAACCTTCACGCAGGGCCTCCTCCTGTTTGCGTTTCTGGTCACAGCGGTGCTGAATTTTCTCCAGGGCGCCTCCAAACAGTCCTGAGGGCTCCACAGCTTGGTGAAGGAACGTGGGGCGTCGGCTCTCCGGCAGCTCGGTCAGAGTGAGCCAGAAATGCCTCTGGGCCACCACCAATTCAGCCATGGCTTTACCTTGAGCGTTTGCTGCAGCACACGTCAGGCGGAGGATGAAGTCAGCTGTTCTACGTGTCTCCTCCAACGTCTCAGCAGCCTGCTATTTGGAGTTCGACTGCTGGAGCTCCTGCAGCTTTTCAGCCTGGTAGGCCTAGAGCATTGATGCCATGTTGAGCGCACGTGCGGCGAGGCCCTGAGCTCGGTAGCTTTTCTCCTGCTGGAGCGCTGACGTGCGGCACTGTTTGCTCAGGAGTGTTAGCTTGGAGCCAGAAGTCTTTGGTGCCAAGTACGCTGCCAGAGTTTCGTCCATCAGCGGCATGTGGGCCAGGCCCGCTGCCTCCATGTTTTCAACGTCTAGGAACTGAGACAAAGGCAGGGAGAGTGGAGCTTTCGGAGCCGCCCATGAGCGGGTCAGCTCGGTCAGAAAGTCTGGAAACAGGCATTTTGTGTCTCACCGGGACCTGCTGCTGGGCTAAAAAGTAGCTGCTCGCCAGTCTGGTCTGTTGTTGGCGAGGTGGGGGTTCAGGCCAGCTCACCTTCAGTGTCTCAGCTGCCCTGCGGCACAGTTCGAGCAGGGCCGTGGAGGAGCTGTCCGTCTCGCCCGGAGCTGGTGTCATTCCCCGGGAGAGGTCGTCGGAGTCCCCGTCGTCCTCCTGTTCGTCGTCCACGTCCGACATGTCGCACGAGGCCGTGAGGGACGCTTCATCTGAGTGAAGGAGCTCACGTGAGTCGAACTTGGAGAAGTTAGGCTGAGCCGAGCTGTCCCTCATCTCTTCGTCGAGGTCCACTCGGTCTCCCCAAGTCAGTGGCCCGCTTTCTTCTATCGCGTCGGCCTCGAGCTCCGCCGAGGGTCTAAGCGGTTCTGGTGGGAGTGGGTCCTTTGAGACGCTGGCTTTTCCCATCGTCCTCGCCACGAACTCCACGCGCCTCTCTCTCATAGACAGATGGAGCTGGCTGCAGTGTGTGCACACGTCTGGGTTAGCTAAAGCAGCTTTAGCGTGAACCATTCCCAGGCATGCGGGGCAGGCGTCGTGGGTGTCCGATGAGTCGATGACGAAGCTGCAGTTGTTCGGGCGAGGCCGTGACCCGGGGCTAGCCGGTTTTGTAGCCGTACCCAAGTTCTTTGTTTTCTTCTTCGCTTTCTCAGGAGCCATGGTGGGGGAAGGCGTCAAAGTTTCCGTTGTGCTGTTCGACGAAGGCGGTCTCGGTTAGATGGAGCTAACAGTTAGACGGAGCTAACAGCGAGAGCGCACGGCTAGTTAGCAGGATCTAGCAGGCTGTGAACAGCGGTTCTTCTGTGCTTAGTTAGCAAACCAAGCAGTTCGCAGGATGGTGGTCTCTCGTGACGCCTTTGGCAGGGAGCATGCTCACCTCCGGATAGGCAGTTCAGCCAGAGAGAAATCCCACCAAGTTTCAGGTTGAAGCGAATGGTGAAGTGCAAAAAGAGGACGAGCGTGAGGCGTACTCCGTTTTTTATTCCAGAGGGGCATGGCCTCTGGAGACGTAGACGCCTCACTTGCCTTAAAAGGCGTGGTTGTAATGCTTCAGGTGAACCGCGCTGTGGCGCAATTCCCATATCTATGTGTTGCACTGCAGTGACCTGACAGAAGGGGAACTGCATCACTGTAGACAAATGCTTCTTAAGCGTTCACACTATTCAACGTCTGATGCTACATTTACATCCTGTTGGCTTTGGCATCCTGAAGCAACAGCGTTCAGAGCAGCCTCTCATCATGGCTCTGTTAAAGTTTACACGTGAGCTCGGCCTTCCAGCACCACGTCAGGTCCAAACGGTGCACCGGGCCACGTGCAGATTTAAATCATACAGTGAGAACACCTGGAGGTTGAGGCTCTCCAGTCCAGATCAATGATGGAAACCCTGCGCCAAAACAGATCACCTGTCATCCACACCAATCTACAAGTGAAATATGCAGCTTTATTGAAAATGTAAAGTTATTAAATTGGCAGAATAATTCTTATGATGTAAAAGTTTTTGTTTATTTTGAGACATTTTCTTTCTTCTACAGTGTGTTTACATTTTATTGTTATTGCTACTTTTTTCCAGTCAGAAGCTTTTTCATATCAGTGTGCACCCAAAGAACTTAATTTGTTTTTGTTTTAATAATTTCCTTATTGCAGCTTTAAAAGTTGCGTTTGGGTTCCTGAAATGCCTCGTTTGTTGTATACTTTTCCCACCACACCATGTGAGGGTTGACTCGTCCTACTAGAAGTCTGCAGACTTTGTCTCATTAGAATGCTTTTCAGTGTCTTCCAGTGTCACCCTAATTTTGAGGGGATAAATTTGAAATTTAAATGGTTAAAAGTCCAGAAAAATATGTGTCTGTTAGTCGTCCTCATCACCGTGAGAAAACCACAGAGTGGACGGTTCAAACATTTGTGTCTATACTGTAGTCTCAGTCTTGGTGTTTGCAGTCATATGATAGGTGTTTCCAGTGTATTTAAATGAACACTTCACATTGTTGGTGAAATCCAGCAGCTCGTGTTTGAACGTTTGCACTTAATTCAGAGGACCTAAACATGAACTAGTGATCGTTGCCAAACAACACTCATAACATCCATTATCTTTAACAGCTTCTTCCTTTTGGGGTCACTGGTGCCCATATCCAACAGTGGGGGTGAGGCGGGGGACACCCTGGACAGGTCCATCACAGGGACACATGGAGACAAACGAGACAACCATTCACTCTCTCACACACACCTAGAGACAATTTAGAGTTACCAGTCAGTCTAGCATGCATGTTTTTGGTCTGTGGGAGAAAACTGGAGTACTCAAAGAAAACCCACACATGCACGGAGCGAACATGCAAACTCCACGCAGAAAGGTCGGGATTTGATCTGGCGACCTTCTCACTGAGAGGCAGCTCTGCTAACTGAGTCACCGTGCCACCACTCATAACACGCAGAGTCATATTTTTTCCTTCTTGAAAGTTTCAGCTCAGGCTGATCTTTAGATGTGCTGAAGTCGTGAGTGTTTGTCACAGTAACTGTTAGTGTTTCCTGTCGTCTCCTAGAGGGTCACATGCAGGACTCCCAAGTTCAGCTTCTCGAAGCTCCAGAGCCACTTCCATCATGTTGGTATTCCACATTTGCTGTTTTCGATCACACGAAGACCATGGCGGCAATATTTTGTACAGTTTCTCATTCATAGTTTCATTTTTGGGCTTGTTTGAGAGAGTTTTTTTTTAAACCTAGGTTTTATATTTTTGTTTCTTTTTTTCACTCGTGTTGTATTTACTTTTCCTCTTTGTTGTCGTTTACCTGAGAATATGTACATAAATCTATAAATACATACAGTATATAAAAAGATAGTCAAATATATTTTCCATTTGAATTGGAGAATATTATTTTTATTTGGTTTTATTTTTGCTGCTGGGCAAGAGATGATTGCATGATTGCGATCCTCCTGGTCTACCAGGTTCTTCGATGTGTCTGTTGAGATGCAACCGCTGTTTATTTGTGGTGCGTCGACCACAGCTGTTTCTTTGTATGATATTCCAAAACTGATCGATTTGTTGGGGTTTACGTTACCGGTACATGCAAATCAACTGTTCAAACTGTGTGTTGTGTTTTCAAATCGCTGTGCGCGCTCATCCAATAGGGAAAGTCTGTAACAGCATGATTTCAAAATGAATATGCATATCAAAAAATGTATTTATGTATATCTCTGTATATGCATCTATTTATACTTGAAGATAAATAGATGGCTGTGTGTGTGTGCGTGTTTGGATTCAGTCAGAATGAAAACAAGAATAAAGCGGTTCTATGACTTACTGACCATGGAAATAACATCCTGCACTTGTTTCTTGCTGAAAAGATCTCAGTAGGTGACTCATCTTGCACTGAAACAAAACATTTGTTAAAAATTTTAGACTCCTGAAATGATTATTATAATTTTTATACTTTTCCATGAACTAAATACACATAAGACAAAAATGATGTATATGGTAGAACTGCGAATCCTTGAGTCATTCACCATTTCTCTATTTGGCTACCAGGAACCAGGCTTTTTTTTTTTCTAAGTTCTTATTGCAGTCTGTGAAATTAATTCTAAAAAAGAGTTTATCTTGAAATATATCAAAATGGTGCCATTTGAAAGACTTTACTCCAGTCATTTTCAAAATATTGATATGCAGTTATCAAGTGCGGGTCTGCACTCTATGTAAACAAGCTGTCCCTGTCACTAAAGAATTAGAAGAAAGATTGTAGTTTTCAAGATTAGTTTTTCTGGACATGAGCTGAGCAGGGAATGCACATAAATGTTTTTGGTGCAAGATATTCAAGTGGGTAGGAGTTACAGTGTAGATCAAAAGAGGTACAATAGATTTTTTTTTGTTTAGTTTTTTTCTCCTTGTCCGGGGTGTCGCAAAGCAACGGATCCTGGTGAGCAATTCTACCACTACTAGGTGCAATGGCAGAGCCAGCAGTGGTGGCCTTGCCACCAGAGATTAATCTGTGGTCACCCCATTGACTAGTCCATTCATTTGAGGAAACTATACTTCTAAACAGTGCTTAATTTGAGCCAGATCCTGCCAGAACAGGAGCCATAAACTATTATTTTGAGAGGGTGTGTTCTGGTAACTGCGTGTTTGGATCCAGTAACTCAGTCTTACTAATAATAAAAAGGCATGGACAAATATGACCACGTAGAACAAATGAAATTTCTATTGGATATGTAAACTGAAAATAATTACATAAACACTCATTTTAAACAACAGTCACAACTTCTTAATGTCACATACGAGCTGCCCCTTCAAGTAGCATTTCCACATCTAGGCTACCCTTAAAAAAATGTCTGTCCCTAAAAGAGTGGTGGGGTGATACCGAGCTAACCAGGCAGTCGTACATAGGCCTGAGCCCACAAGCAGCAGCAATGAACAGACAGAGGACGCACCTGAAGTTTCACATGTGAAGATGGACTGTGAATTCAGTGGAGAAGAGTCGGGCTCGAAACCGTCAAGTACGGGGGAGGATGCTTGACAAAACTGGAGTGCTTACAAATGTAAGTAAACATACGTTTAACAACCTGTTAAAATACACCAGAAGGCAGGAAATCACACCTACTTATTCAAAATTTCTGGTAAAAGCCTGCAAAACTATAACAAAATCTATTTTTATTTTACAAAAAAGAGCTGTGAGAATTATACCATACCATTTTATTTATAAAGCACTTTCAACAGGAGCAAGTCCACACCAAAGTGCTGGACTTTATTATAACAAGAAAGCCTTACTGTCATCCATCTAATATATTGTTTAAAAAACTCAAAGTACTGAAGTTTTATGATTTGGTGGACTATAATATTTTGTTAGTAATGTATAGGGCTCATAAGAATATGCTACCCTCAAATGTTCAAATGTATTTTGTTAAGAGAGAAAGCTGCTACAGTCTAAAGGGAACTGAAATTTTTGTAAAGTATAGGACTAGTTTGAAGGGACGGATTATTTCAATACAGGGAGTGGAATTGTGGAATGGTTTGGGAAATTATGTTAATGATGTAAACTCAGTGCTTATGGTTAAAAAAATTGTCAAAACTAAATTGTTAACAAAATACTAAAACTTTCAGTTAAGTGTTTAATGTTCTAGATCAGGGGTCTGCAACCTTTACGATCAAAAGAGCCATTTCCTTTCGTTCACTACATTAAACGTGTCAAGAGCCGCAATACCTGCTACAACTGTCATTATCAACTGGTGGCCCGTGGGCCATTTAAAGTTTGCTAGAGAGGCTTTTCTGGCCAGTAGGTGTGAAATTATAAAACTAAAAACATCTAATGATTGTTAATATTTATTAATATTTTTACATTTTGAGACAAAAGAAAATATTAGATTCCATTCATCTTCCATTCATCTGTCCAACGTCTTTCATTGTCTTGTAATTTGCCAATAATAAAAATTAAAAAAAAATAAAACAGTGAACTGTGCAGACAAATGTGCTTTTTATAAAATTGTGGAGTACCTTATTTTTTGGACTATAAGACGCATTTAAAATCCTTTAATTTTCTCAAAAATTGACAGTGTGCCTTATAATCCAGTGAGTCTTCTGTATTAATTCTGGTTGTGCTTACTGACCTCGAACTGATTGTATGTGGTTATTATGAATGAGTTGGATAAAGTTTGACTTATCTGACTGTTTTGTTTTGATAATGCGCCTTATAATCCAGTGCGCCTTATAGTCCAAAAAATAGCATAATTGCGTATCCTATTATGAAGAATAAAGCATAAAGTTAAAGTGAGTATAATTTACTTTGTGTATTAGTACTAGTATCTACATATTTGCAAAGGAGTTGATGGGAAAATTGTTAAACTAGTCATTTTTTGTGGATACAACATCCTATAAATTTCAGTTTTATGTCCGTTTTGGTCAAAGCTTGAAAGAGCCGCTGCAGAGGGACCAAAGAGCCGCATTTGGCTCCAGAGCCGCAGGTTGCAGACCCTTGTTCTAGATATTTGTAGATTGTGAAAAGTTACTCTTTTTGCTCTGTTACTCATAGAAGATTGTTGTTTGAATTGATTGTTTGAATGGATTGTTTTTGAAAAAAGGGGCAGATAAAACAAGATTTCTTCTTCTTTCTGCCACCTTTCATTTTATGTCTTTGTGTGTTTTTTTTTCTTTTGGTTTTTAATGTAAAATGAATAAATAAATAAAATAAACAAATAAATAAAGTCCATGTCCACTCCTTCTGAACAAAGACGTCAATGACTTTTTTCTTCCTTGTCGGCTTTAAGTTTTAAAAGTCTCTCTGCCTCCATGGAGATCAGATGAAAGCCTTCCTTGATCAGAATTTAACCCTCCATTGCAAAATTATAGCCAATCAGGAGAAAAAAATAACAATCACTTTCCTTACATTAAATTGTAGCGCGCTCGCTGTCACTTCCTCCTGCAACAGATCGTAGGAGGCTCATACTTGAGAAACCCTGAGCTCAGTATCCCCGCCTCCATCCATGAGGCTGGCCGCGTGTGTGTGTGTGTGTGGTAGGGCTGCACGATTAATCGCATTTGCGATAATCTCGCGATATGTTAAAACGCGATTCACTAATCGCACGGGCTGCGATTTGACTGGTCACGTGACTTGGGAGTGAGCCGAGCGGAGCAAAACCGAGCAGGCAGGGAGGGGGACACCGCACGCTCTAACACAATGGCTTCAGGCTCGACAGAAGTCATAAAAGTTAAAAATTCAGGTAAGTTAGTCCATGTAAACGTGTATCTGATGAGACAGCGGGAGATAAACGGAGCGCGAGCTGGTCATGTAACCGGGCCTGTTGTTGACGCTGCCCTGTTAGCAGCTAGCTCAGCAAGCTAACGTTCTGCGTGAAAAAGCACATTCATTATCTGATTTAAAAAAAAAACAGTTTTGTCGTTAGTGATATGAAGTAATACAGAACCAGTAACACACACGTTTTGCGCAAGCTGGTTTTTTTGTTTTTCACACACGTTTTGCGCAAGCTGTTTTTTTTATTTTTTAACTAGCGGTGTTTAATGTTGTTATCTTAGTTTTAGCATAGCTATTTAGATGAGGTGATGCACTTTCTCATTACATGTACCTATTACCAAACCTGGTCGTGATGTCACAACTATTATACTATCCTTTTTATTCTCTTTTGTTTTCTATTGTTTATTGTTTGTTTGTTTATTGTTTATTGTTTAAGGAAATTCTACCACTGCTGTTCATTGTTCTTTAGTTTTAGCAGGTCTCTTTCGTAAATGAGCCCATGAGGTTCAAAAGATTTACCTGACTAAATAAAGGTTGAATGAATTGTCTTTTTTAAATAAAATGTTAATTATTATGTTCAGTAATGTGAAGCTATTTAGTAATCATGTTTTGCATTCACTTAACATTGACAAACTGGGAAAAGCTAAAACCTGTACATTGTTTTTAACTAACAACGTGAGAAGATTTTTCTGGTCCTCAATTTTTGCACGAGTGAGAGGTGAGGATGTGAATGTGTGTATTTATTTATTTTATTTTGTATTACAGGACATGACAGAGTGTCTCTCCCACAGTTGAAGAAGGCAGCAGCAATGACTGAAGAGGGAGCTCAAACTTTCTGAACACAGCCTCATCACTGAATGTCCAACAAGATGGGGATCCAAAGAAATGAAGTGTTAGTGCAGCTCAAAGCCATTTCTCTGTTGCTGTCAGGTGACTGTTATGCACGCTCCCTTATACTAACCTGGCAGGATATTGAGGTGTTGGAGTCTGTTCACAAGGGTCTGCATCCTGCTGTTACTGACGGACTATGTTTACATTATTGTTCCAAGAGTTTTTTATTTTTAACTTTACATCTAAAACATTTAATAAGAACAGATACTAGTTTATTTTGTGTTCACTGAGTTTGAATTCCCAGAACGAGTTGGTTAAAGCAGATTCTCTTTGTTTTTTGCACTTTATTTTTTATGATGTTACTGGCTGGAAAGCAGTAAGTTAAATTTTTTTATATCTAATTTTTTATATTTATTTATTAACTGTCATGTGAAGTTCAGACAGTAGTTAGGAAGTTCACTTAACTTGTATACTATTGTGTTTATGAAACAAGAAAAAATAGAAATGGTGAAAAGAAAAGTCATACATTTGCTTGCTTTATTTAATCTCTGCTTTAAATAAATCTGACATTGTTTATTATAAAACAGATTGATTTATTGCTTCTGTTTGTTGAAAAATACTTGAGAAGGTATTAAAAAAAAATCGCATTTTAAATCGCAATCGCAATTTATAGAAAAAAAATCGCAATTAGATTATTTTCCAAAATCGTTCAGCCCTACTGCTCACCCAGACGGGGGCAGGTCATGTTTGTTGGTTTAGCCATATATGCAGGGCCCGCATCTTCAGCAATGCGTGTGGTACACAAGGTATGGCTTCCGCCCTAAAAAGGCGTTTGCACGTTTTCAGGGGAATCCGCTGATTCAGTTTAAACTTTGCCAGGCAACGGCGAATCGAGGAAACACGTTCCTCTGAGAGCCATGCCCTGTACCGGATGGTGTAGACCTGCTCTCCCAGAAATACGGTAATCCGTGATGGGGTCAGGTCACTCCTTTGTAGGTTTATGACAAAACCGAGAGACTCCAGGTGAGAGATCACCCTGCAGGAGTGTGACTGGGCCTGTATTCTGCTTCCGGCCAGAACCAGGAGGTCATCCAGGTAGTTCATAATCCTGACTCCTTGATTCCTAAGAGGGGTCAGGGCTGCGTCCAGACATTTAGTAAATGTACGAGGAGCAGTCTTCAAACCGAAGGGTAAGGCTTTGCATTCATAAGCTTTCCCTTCGAAGGCAAACCGGAGGAATTTCCTGTGCCTCCTCCACACGCCCACATGGAAATAGGCGTCTTTCAAATCCACTGTACATGCATAGTCTCCAGGTCTCACGGACTGGGGGACCTGCCGCAGTGTCAACATTTTGAACTTGAAAGTTCTTGTTTTCTTGCCCAGAGTCCTGAGATCCAGGACCGGTCTCAGGGATTGATCTCTTTTGGGCACCAGGAAGAGCTTGCTGTGTTGACCAGAGCGTGGTTTGTGTTCTGGAACAATATTTATTACTCCTTTCTGCAGCATCGTTGACACTTCTTCCCTCAGCACGTGTGCACGTGCTGGGTTAATGTCCGAACGCAGCACCCCGACGAACAAAGGGGGGGGGGGTCCCTTGATGAACTGCAGCTTGAGCCCACAACGTATCCGTTGTCATGACCCATTCGTTTGTCAGACACGCCCTCAGGCCTGCGCATGCGCCATGAGCCTGGGAGGGATGTCTAGCTGCTGCTTGTCATGTTTGAGTGCGGGAGGGGTGGCCTTCGACCCCTCTCGCGTACTCTGGAGCAGGCTGGTCTGCCCAGCAGAAGACATCGCGAGATCTGACTGTCTCAGGCAGAACTCGTGTGTCCCACTGCGGTTCATAGTCTGACCTAGTAGTTTGTGTTTCACAAAAGTGGTGAGTCAAGAACCAGGGCAGTCTGTGCTTTGGTACTTTCATTCTTGTATATGCATGAAACAGTGTTTGTTTTTTATTACACATACATTAGACGAGTTATGTTTAGTGCACGCACACATACCACCAGCTCCTTGTAGCGTTTTACAAGTGAAGTCTGGGCTCAAAAGGTCAGGTTCCCCTACTGCGTGAGCGGGCAAACCTGAAGCCCTGTTCCCATTTTGAGACCAGGATGCATTCAGTAGTCTGAGATTTTATGTTGTGTGTGGATGGCAATTTCTCTTTATTGCACAAGGCTCTGAGTGTTCTTGTGTGTTTAAACGTTCCAACCCAGCTAGTCTGTGCTCCTTAAACACAGGTACTGGTGGTAAAAATTCTGCATTTTCTCTCCCTCTGTGAGTGAGAGCGTCTGTAATGGTGCAGGGGCATCTCAGACTTTCCTTTTCTTTTTGCTGGTGGCCCCTTGCTGCTCCTTTAGCTTTTCTGCCTGGTGGGCCTGCAATACCGAGGCCACTCGTCCTTGTCCATCCCATCAGGGCCCCTTGGGCCCTGACATGGTTAACGTCAGAGAGTCATCCATAGCCTCATGGGTGGATAAGCGAGAAAAACTTTGAGTGTCTTTGCGCGTAGCATCCCTGAGCAGACCGGACAGGCCTCATGGATGTCCGCTGCTGAAAAAGAGGGTAGCCAGATCAGCTGAAGCAGGTTCAGGAGCCGAAGCTCATAGCCTGCCAGAGTTCCTCGTCCGGGGACGTCCTCTCGCTGAGCTGCTTGAAGTTGCTGGCCTGTTAGCTTCGTTAGCTTAGCAGGTAGCGTGCCTTGCAGTTAGCGTTCGCTAACCGAGCAGTAGAAAAGCAGAAGAGAAAAGGCACGGGAGCTGGGGCTCGCTGGCCTGCTGGTCTTCTTTGAGTTTTGGGTTTTCGCATTACCTTCTCAGGAGCCATGGCTGAGAAGAGTTAAGCCCGTTAGCAGTGCTAACGTTGTCCGGAGACGTCTCCCTCCTCGTGTCGCTTTCGCCGGCTAGCCTGCTACTTGTTAGCAGGGTAGCGGTGTCGCGCAGTCAGCGCCGTCGAGCGAAGCGGTCTGTGGAGAGAGGAGAAGAAAACTTCGGGGTGAAGGAAAAATGTGCCGGACCAGCTTTCGCCAGCCCGGCAGTCCGCAGGAAAAGATTCTCTGTACGCTCTGTGTAGGGAGCAAGCTCACCACTGGTTGAGCGATGAAAATACAGAGAAGATCCGAGAAGAGTGTTTCAGGTTTAAGCGAGGTGAAGGGCAATAAGAGAAAGATGGATGGGCGTCAGCGGCTTAAATACCCAGAGGGAGGGGCCTCTGGCGCGATGCTGACGCCCTTGCCATTAAGGCGTGAGTGTATTACTTCAGGTAACCGCGCGGAGGCGCTGATTCCCATAGCATATGTTGCACCGAGAGAACTTGACTGAAAGGGAACCAAAACACCTTGGACAGCTTGTCTTTGGACCAGTGCAGCCAGTGTGAATTGAATTACAGCAAGTCTTAGACAGATTGTGGATGAGTAAATGTTCTTAATCATCTTTCTCCAGGTTGAGTCTGATATGGATTACTCCAAGTCCATTTCCCATTTCAGAGTCCAAACTGGACTCATGGGATGAACTGAGCAGTGTAATGCCTCCTACCCACCGCCCCCGGCGTCGGGCGGCCGAAGCGGCCGGATAACACCGGTTTACATTCAAAGTCTATGGAGGAGACGCGTGGAGTCACGGGGAACAAGGAAGCGGCGAGATTCAACTGATCGAAGCGGCGCGACGGCAGCCTGCACACGCACGCGCGCGTCGCCGTCGAGCCGCAGACGTCCCAAATGTTGATCTCTGGCGGCTCGACGCATCCGGCAAACAGTCGGGAGAGCCTCGCTATCTGATTACACAACCACAACACAACCACAACGGGACTTTTTTCGGACTTTTTAAACTCACCGGATCCAGCCTCCAGGAATTGGAACCAAACTCCGGTAAGAAACGTGGCATTTTTACAGTTGCTGCTGACAGGCTGCTGTACTCTCCAGTGTAGATCACCCCAAACATAAAAAAAAGTTTTAATCTCATCGAAGACCGTCGGAGGTGCAGTTAAAACAACAACTGAACCCGGAAAACAAGCCAGAGACCCCTCCCTCTGCTACCCCCTAGTGTACGTCATCAGACGGTGTTCAGTGGCCAGTGGGACCGTGACCAGCGGCAAAAAGGGGGCGGCAGGCGCGTTTGCAGTTGTGCGGTGGGTAGGAGGCATAAGAGCCCCCTTGGTATCAGACCTGCATTCCAAAATCTTAACCACAAAATGTTTAGAAGGCTATACGAAGGAAAACAATCAAAGTTAGACCTCACAAAATGCCTCAGCTGCAAATATCTGAAAAACTATGACTTGTGGTTGTGAATATTAAACTGTTCAAAAGAGGCAAATCTACCATCAACACTGATGAGGTCATAGAGGTCACACAGTGAATGCACTCGCCTCAAGACCCAAAAGCTGTATCAGCTACTGAGGGAGTAAACATATGATTATTTGACACTGGCGCCACAAACAGTAACTCCGTAGAGTTAAATGCCCTCCTGAACTGATTCCAAATCTTAACCGTCCAGATGTAGTGGGCATGACCATGCCCGTTCTGATACTTGAACTGTCCCAGTGACACCTTTTCACTGATACTCTCAGAAAAAGGACATTAACACTATTTTATTACATTATTTTGAATCAAAACACAATAAGTCATAAGAGACTCTCTTATTCCTCTTTTTGTGTTAATGAATAACCTTGTGTTACTTGTATAAGCATTATTGAATTCAATGTTTGTTAAGTCAAAGACTGTTTAATTCAAACTGTTTAATTCAAGTTGGAAATCCAATGTTATTTCAAAATAATGATCACTTCTTCATATGATGAATCAAACGGTGAAAGTGAATTAATATGTCAGACTGAACTCGATCAGTTTTGTTAGAAGTTAGAATGCAGTTTCAATCAGTTGTTTTATGAAGCTGGCTCCAGTCAATCTGTTTCTCTCTCTTCATTCTAAACAACTTCTTCTCTGTTCTAAAAACTGATATCCGAGTGACCTTCATCCCACTGGTTCGTTTGGACCAATGGGGAAACAACAAGTCACTGATCACAGATCCTTCCTTAAAGTTCTAAGCTTTTGCTGGAACTGTCGGAGTTTGCTGAGGACCTCAATGCCCTGATGAGGTTCCCCAAAGAGCTGAATGACCACCAGTCACACGCTAAGGACTCGTCATTCAGTTAAAAGATTTATAACATGCCTGTTATAAATCTATTTCAAGCCGTGAAAAGCTTCACTTTATTGACATTCTTTTAAGGAACGTCTTATCTTGAAAACAACACCAGGAGCTGCCGTTACTTTCGGTTCGAGTCAAGGCGCACGTCTGGAGACGCTGAGAACGGTAAACGAACTGACCAAACTGGACCGAGGGAGACTGACCATCTTCACGAGGTAAAAGTCGTCAAATGCTTTGCCAAGGGTACCAACGTGTAGCCGAGTTCAGCCGGAGAGCTGCCATGCTTCTGGTTAAACACATCAAGATAACTCCCTGACTCTTAACTTCTTTTCCTCCATTTCCTTCCTCCTAAACCTTTATCTTCCTAAGCCAGAAACTAAGTTAATGTACCTGCAGAAATGAGTAAAATATCATCCTTCACTTGTTCTGTTGTTCCTATATTTCATCTGTGCTGAAGTTAATTATAGGAAAAATAATCAACCAATCATGTACAAATGTGTGATGTAATTTATAATTATGTTAAATAAATGGTGCAGTCCTGCTGTACCAACATAAGTTTAACGTTTCCTGTGAATTACATCTGGTCAAGGTATAGAATTATTGGTATTAAGCTGAAAAAGAGAGAACTCGTTTAATTAATGATGTATTTTTGTGTCAGTCTAAACCCTGCCAATTTATACATCTAAAATATAGGTAAGTCAGTAAACTGACCCCTTCCTATATTACTACACAGACCACAATTGTGTTAGAAGTGTAGGTTGATATTGATGATTTTGTGGTTTGTGTAACATTTGTGATACGTACAGTAGGTTTTTTTTATGTAAACAGTGAAACAACTGGTCCTCCCAGTTTATTGTGAGGATTGCCCAGATTTGTATCAAAGCTTTTGAATATTCCGAGTTGCCATGTTTGAGAGTCAGAGTCAGAGAATCTTTATTGTCATTTGCACCGCATGTGGTACATGTGATGAAATTAGATTATGTACACAGGGTCCCAGTTACATCCAACAACAAAATGTAAGAGAAAAACAGTAATAACATCTAGGATATAACTAAGAAAAACATCAACTAGAAATACACTAAGCCCTAATGTAATAGAAAAACATCATTACAAACAGCAGCACGAACACGAGTCTGTATGAGCAGATGGTCACAGATGAACACAGCAACAAGAAAACAGATCAGCATCAGCATGATGTGATATTTTGCAGTGTTTATTCTTATTGTTTATTTATTCATGAGTCTAACAGCCTCAGGGTAGAAGCTGTTCCTCAGTCTAGTGGTTCTACATTTGATGCTCCTCAACCTCCGTCCTGAGGGGAGTGGGGCAAAGAGTGTGTGTGCTGGGTGAGTGGGGTCTTTCATGATGCAGGTGGCTCTTTTCCTGCATCTGGAGGTGTAAATGTCTGTGATAGTGGGGAGACTGACTCCAACAGACTTCTGTGCAGCCTTCCAACAGATTCTTAAAACCATTTAGAGAGGTCAAGGTCGAGATCTTCAGATCTTTTTGAAAGACCAAACAAACATTGCCTCTGTTACAAGCGTGCAACTTGTGTAGTGTAAAATTTGAGAGGTGAACAGACAAAACAACACACAAAAAAGCAACACAGACTTATTCATTCAACCTTTATTTAGTCAGGTTAATCTCATTGAGCCTCGAGGACTCATTTACAAGAGAGACCTGTCTACAAACTAAAGAATGATGACAACAGCAACAACAGTAGAATTTCCTTAAACAATCAACAATAGACAAACATGAGAGAGAAATACAGATTTTTTGAATTTAACAAATATGTCAAAGTAGCAAAACAGACAGATTATAAGGTAGATGTAGAAAATCAAAAACAGGAACATGTCAGCATTGGTTTTTGCCAGGATTCCAACAGATTCTTAAAACCATTTAGAGAGGTCAAGGTCGAGATCTTCAGATCTTTTTGTAAGATATTCCATGAAGCAGGAGCGGAGTAGGAGAAGGCCCTTTTTCCAAGTTCAGTCCTCACTGACGGAACACTGCAGGTGATCATGTCCTGAGAGCGCACGCTGTAGCTGCACTCACGCAAAGACATGTAGGAGGAGATGTATGAAGGCAGCAAACCAAGAAGTTATTTAAAGATGAAAATGTACCAATGGAAGAGTCTGTGTGAGGTTAATGATGTCCAGTTAACCAGTGAATACAGGGTGCAGTGGTGTGTATGATAATCACAGCCAGTTATGAATCTTGATGCACCCTGATAGACTGCATCCACATCCAACACTTAATATTACTCTCGCATCAGATTTGTCTAAGGGTGAAAATCTAAAAGTAGCAAAACCCCTCTTTGTTTTGATAGTTTATTAAAAATATCATTTTGAACACTTGAAGCAGCAGAGGACGTTGCATGTTGGTTGTACAGTTCACACTTTTTAGATTTTTCTAAATTAGTTAGTTCAAAATAAGACTCGGTTTTGTAAATTTGCTTTTAGAAAAACATCCATGTTTGCTGAACTATATTGTCATTCAAGCGTCACAGAGCACCAGTTGTGTACCGTAATTCTTTTGAAGAGGCATTCAACTGCCCCTGCTTTCTACTAAATAATCCTCATTTAAAGGGAGCCCTCCAGAACCTGGTCACTGAACGCCTCACACTTCTATACTGAATCATCTCCAGCAGCTCACCTACCCCACCCCCTTCTCCCAGCCTCCTCTCTCTGGCCTGCTGTATGACATTTAGGTACGACATCACAGGATTATCACTGTCATTCAGGAACAAAGACATGTGTGAACTTTTTTCCGCGCTCCAGGCAGGAAGATTCCTAGACCACAGATTAGAGCGACTAGCTCTGCTCTGCATGCTGATGCAGCATCAGAACAAACGGGCTGCACCGAGCAAAGATCAACACACAGGAAGGGAGGCGATGAGGAGTGGGGCTGCCTGCTAGAGGAGCCCACGTGTTCCCTTTTTTTTTTTTTATTCCTGTAAGCTGCTGTTCATGGAGGACTGGAGGTAGGCTTTTGTTGTTGTTGTGGGGGGCTGTGTTCTGCTCTCAGGGTCTCGTTGCAGCCTTTGTCTTGGGGGTTTTACTCTCTTGGACATGTTGAGGATTGCAGCGTTAAAAATCTGTGATTTTGACGTTTGTGTTCTTGCAGTAGACATGTGGAGACTCGGGATGCTCTTGTTATTAAAGATGAGGATGCTGGACAGAACCTGCTGTCTGTACTTTTGAAAGAGGGGAGACGAAAGAGTGAGTCCAGCTGTGGGTTGATGACTAAACCTTAGAAAACGCTGTTTGTAATTGATGATATTTTAGTTACATGTTTATTATACTGTAAATAACTCACCTGGTTGTGGACTTTAATTTAGACTTATTGATTCAGTTTAATATTTCTGTCACAGTTTAATGTCTGCATGTTTGTTTAGTTATTAAGTGGAAGAAGCTAGTTGGTGATTTTTTCTCTCTTATGAGGAAGGCTGGACAAAAGCCCCTCTCTCAGCATGTAGCTAACGGCTTAACCAAGCATAGTAAACACCCACGTCTCCAGCTACTCTCCACGCTGCAATGCTGCATCTGTTTTGCTGAAAATTGTCGTGTTCGCTGTGGAAACTCCCCCTTTTTCCACGAGGTTTTAGATTCCTGTTGGATCATTACTCAACTCCCTTCCTCGTTTACCTTTCATTGTGAAATGTGTTGCTTCATCCTCTGGTTCGGGACTGACCCAAATACCCGTCACATGCTCCACCCCTCCCCCTGAGCTCTCTTCAAAACACGTCACTGCTGCTTCTCTTTCTATTGTTCGATTCATGCTGGATCTGGTTCAGACGGTTTTTTATTATGAGGCTTTTATTATACAGGTGCATCTAAAAAAAAATTAGGATATTGTAAACAAGTTCAAAATTTATTTTTTATCAAACATTTCAGAAATTGAAACTCATGTTAGTGAAATGTTTCAGGACTTTATTTCTTGTCATTTTGATGACTACGGTTTACTGATAATGAAAAATCAAAACTCAGGGTCTCAGAAAATTAGAATACTGTATTCCACAGTCAGCTTTGTAAGTGTGGGCTGGAGCCAAGTGCTGGAAAATGAAATCAGCATCTCCATAAAGCTCATCAGCAGAAGGAAGCATGAAGTCTGTAAATGTCCTGGTAATTGCTGCGTTGACTGTGGACTTCAGAGAACCCAGTGGACCAGCACCAGCAGAGGACATGGACCCAAACCATCACTGACTGTGGAAACTTCACTCTGGACTTGAAGCAATGTGGATTCTGGGCCTCTCCACTCTTCCTCCAGACTCTGGGACCTTGATGTTCAAATGATGCAAAATTTACTGGTACAGTACTTTCATCCGAAGGTCATTGGACCACTGAGCCCAGCTCTTCGTCTCCTCAGCAGGTAAGATGCTGTCTCTGGTTCAGGAGTGACTGGACTTGAGGAACGAGACAATTGTAGCTCATGTCTAGAAGTTAATGAGCTGATCAGGATGCCACACCATATTGAACCTCTTCACAATATTAAAATTTTTTGAGACACTGAATTGTTTTTTTCATTATGTGTAAGCCATCATCATCTTCATCATCATCATCATCATCATCATCATCATCATCATCATCAAAATTACAAGAAATAAAAGCTTGAAATATTTAACTCTGTACAATGAATCTATATGAGTTTCACTTTGTGAATTGACTGAGAGAAAATGAAAAATGTCACAATGTTCTAATTTTTTAGATGCACCTGTATAACAATCTCTAAATCTGGTGGCCAGAAATTAAAAATAATAACAATAATAAAGATTGGGTGTTCAGACATAAAACACTTTAAAAAAATTGTAATATATATATA
>JBBPBX010020418.1:15777-43400 GCA_038048925.1 Garcialebias charrua | reverse complement strand
TGCAGCGTCTTGGGATTTCTGAATTGTGGTTGCTGGGGGTCGTCGGGGCTTCCCTCTGCTTCTCTCTGGGGAGGTGCAGTTGTCCCTGTTGGCGGACTCCCGGAGCTCCGGGATTGGGGGCCCCTGTGTGTCTGTGGCTCCGGTCCTCCCTGTGTTACTGTCGTGTCCTGTGGGGGCGGATCTGTGGGTCCCCACATCCACTATTAGACATGCTTAAGGGGAAATCTTATAGTCACAAGCATGCTCACTCAGTTGGGTTGTGGTGGCTACTAAATACATCTTGTATCACCATATACCATATACAGTAAAATATTTTTAATGATGTTATATGTATCATTATACTGTATATGTTGTTTTGTTGTTGTGGTCTCTCAGTTTTGTCTTTTTTTTTTCTCTCCGCAGGTCTAGAGGCAGACTTCTATGATGTTGATGTGTGTTCTCTTTATACCTCTTTCTCTCTCTACTCCTATCGCCTTCTTTCTCTTTTACTCTTTCGCTCACTTTTTTAGCTTTGTTTTCTTTTTTGTTCTTTTCATCCCAGTGTCCATTACATCTTCAACAAACCCAAAGCAAATCCTAATAAAATTTTATTTATACATCAAGTGGAGCATTAAGGACAGCTATAATGCTCTGCTTGCGAAAGTAAATCTGTTGGGTATCACCTCGACACTCAGACAATAATTCTGAGTGTCATCAATGATGAACAGGACAAAGGGGGAAAAAACTGTCAAAAGATGTGCGCAGTTCCCTTATCAGACAGGCACTCAGTGCAACACTATTGCTATGGGAAATTGCGCCCCTGCGCGATTACCTGAAGGAATACATTCACGCCTTTACGGCTGTTACGGCTGGCTCAGGCCGAACACATTAAATGGACAAAGGACACAAGAAGGCAGAATGTAAAAATAAAAAGCTTTATTGAAAACTGCCCGACTCCTCCCTCCAGGTGCGGAGTGCACCGTCTTCTGGCACAGGGCAAAAAAGGGAGCAAAAATAGACAGACAAAAGTACAAATAAGTGGTGGACAAGAGTGAGTCAGCCAAAAAGAATATAACGTCCCCAGCGTCGGCCCAACCCATAAAAACAGGGCCGTCGCAGCCTGTCTGGAGACGGACTACCTGACCAAAAGGGGACCCTAGGGGTAAAAGAAAAACGATATAACTGGACTACCGATCTCACTCTGTCATTAGGCAAACCAACAAAAACTCCAAACAGCTCCAAGCTCCAAACAGCTCCAAACTCCAAAAATGTTCCTGGTTAAACCAGCTTAAACTAACCACACAGGTCAGCATCCCTGATATCAATTATCATTAGCAGGATCCTAATGTCATCAATGCAGCCTTCAGCTACCCAGTGCACTAAGCACAACAAAAGTCAAATGATGAGCAAACATTCCTAAGTGCATCAAGCACAGTCAAACTCCACAAACAAATGAGCTGACACAAATGCAACTAGCAGTCAAGACCAAACATGAGCTAGTAGCCACTCTTTAAGTGCATCTAGCAGTCAAGACCAAACATGAGCTAGTAGTTACTCACCAAGAACCTTCTAAACAGAAGATCAGACTTCAAGACAGGGGTGGGCGGAGAACACCCCCACACAGTACCATACAGTACTCAAACAGCTCAGCAAAAGCAACCTCCTCTGAGCTCACAACACTCCGCATTCAAGCACAGTCAACTTGAAGTATATATAGGCGTGGCTCTCAGGTGTTCCTGGCTGAACACACACAAGCCTGATCACAATCAGACTAATTAACCACACAAAAGCATGACTGCAGTCAACATACATAAGAACTAAAAGGTGTCAGCATTGGCAGCTTCCTCAGGATATGTAACACCTCCACCACCAGTGTTTTTGTATGGGGGAAAAATGTAGTCTTGTGAGGACACCGGCTACATAACAACATACAAAAAACAAGTTAGGGCAGAGTATTCAAAAACGAGAGAGGGCATCGGCTATAACGTTGTCCTTTCCTCTAATGTGTAATATGGAGAGGTTAAAAGGCTGCAGTCGCAAAGACCAGCTCATTAAACGTCGGTTTTTATTACACATTCGATGCAAAAAGGTAAGGGGGTTGTGGTCAGTGTATACAATAATGGGATCGCAAGATCCTCCAATGTACACTTCAAAATGCTCTAGGGCCAAGATCAAAGCCAAGGCTTCCTTTTCTATGGTCGAGTACCCTTTTTGATGTTTGTTCAACTTCCGGGAGTAATAGGAAACTGGGTGTTCCACTCCGTCTGTTCCTTCCTGAAGAAGAACAGCTCCTACTCCAGAGTCACAAGCATCTACAGCCAGTTTAAAAGGGACATCGAATTTTGGTGCAGCTAGCACAGGAGCCTTAGTCAGCAAGGTTTTTGTTTGTTCAAACGCTTCTTGGCATCTGTCAGACCAGATGAAAGGCGTTTTAGGGCTGAGGAGATCTGTTAGAGGAGCAGCTACAGCAGAGAAGTTCTTACAGAACCCTCTGTAGTACCCCACCATGGCTAGATAACGCCTCAGCTCCGTTCGGGTGGAAGGTATTGGGACAGACAATATGGCTTCCACTTTTGCCTCAACTGGACGTACTTGACCACTTCCAACACGTTTACCTAAATAGGTCACAGTTCCGTGCCCAAATTGACACTTAGCTAGGTTAACTGTCAAGTTAGCTTCTGTCAGACGTGTGAAAACAGTTTGTAGGTGTTTCAAGTGATCTTCCCAAGTATCTGAGAACACCACCACATCATCTAAGTATGCTTCACAAAAGGGTAACTCAGACAAAACTATGTTCATTAGTCTTTGGAAAGTAGCAGGAGCGTTACGCATACCAAAAGCCATAACTGTATACTCAAGAAAACTATCAGGGGTAACAAAAGCAGAGACCTCCTGACCTCGTTCAGTTAATGGTACCTGCCAATAACCTTTCAATAAATCCAAAGTGGTTACAAAGCGTGCAGCGCCCACATGATCGACACAATCCTCGATTCTAGGGAGAGGATAACAATCTGGCTTGGTTACAGCATTTACTTTTCTAAAATCGGTGCAAAACCGATCATCACCGCCATGTTTGACTATCAACAAACAAGGTGAGCTCCAAGCACTAGTACTGGGTATGGCCAAGCCATTGTTCAACATATACTGCACTTGTTTGTTCATGCGTAAGCGTTTTTCTGGATTCACTCTATAAGGATGTTGTTTTATAGGTTTTGTTTCACCCACATCGATATCATGTTTTAGGATATCGGTCTTAGAAGGGACATCAGAAAATAAACAGGCGTTAGAAAATATCAACTGTCTTAGTTCATCCCTTTTCTTATCATCTAGGTGGGAGAACAACAACGGTAGGTTCTGGAGATAATGCGAATTTAAGAGCTTGCCTTCAAGAATTGCAGAAGGGGAACTATCCACCTCCTGGTCAGCACTGGAGAGCTCCTTTTGGGGCTCTACATCTTCGACTACTCTTGGGTCATCACAGAGGGGGACAGCTAACACGCTAACCCTCTCAATGTATGGTTTCAACATGTTGATGTGACAAAGACGAGTAGTACGCTTCCTCTCTGGAGTAGAAACCAAATAGTCACGTTCGTTTAGCTTCTTCTGAACGACATAAGGTCCACTATAACGGGCCTGTAAGCTACTACCAGGAATAGGAAGTAGAACTAACACTTTGTCACCCTGTTGAAACACTCGTGCTACAGCTTTTCGATCAAACAGGGATTTCATTTTAGCTTGTGCCATCTGTAAGTTGTCTTTAGCTATTTCACAAGCACGTACTAATTTAAAACGGAAGTCACTTACATAGTCTAACAAATTCTTGTCAGACTTCTCACATATCCACTTTTCTTTTAACAGCCTTAAGGGACCACGAACTTCGTGTGCAAAAACCAATTCAGCTGGACTGAAACCCAAACTCTCTTGAACTACCTCCCGTATAGCAAACATCTGGAGATGCACTCCCTCATCCCAATCTTTATTGAATTCTAAACAGTAGGTACGCAGCATGGTTTTTAATGTTTGATGGAATCGTTCAAGGGCACCCTGGCTTTCTGGATGGTACGCAGCTGAACAGGTATGCTGGATGTTTAATTGTTTCATGACCTGTGAAAACACTCTTGACATGAAATTGCTGCCTTGGTCAGTCTGCACCACCCGTGGTAACCCAAACAACGAGAAAAACCTGGTTAACACCTTTACCACCACTGGGGTTGTTATTTTTCTTACAGGAAAAACTTCTGGGAAACGAGTGGAGGCGCACATCACAGTAACTAAGTACTTGTTTCCAGCCTTTGTTCTGGGGAGTGGTCCTACACAATCCACTATAACTCTCTCGAAAGGCTCAGCAATAGCCGGGATAGGAAAAAGAGGAGCAGGTGGGACTGTCTGGTTCGGTTTTCCAGCTATCTGACAAAAATGGCATGATTTGCAATGAAGTACGGTATCTTTTTTTAAACCTGGCCAAAAAAAATGACGCAACACACGGTCGTATGTTTTTCTGATACCGAGGTGACCTGCTAAGGGACTGTCGTGTGCCAAACGTAAAACTTCTGGACGATACAGAGTAGGAAGAACAATCTGTTCTACACTACGCCACTCTTCATTAGGAGAGGCTGTCAAAGGAGTCCATTTACGCATCAAAATGCCATCATTAAAGTAGTAACCATTACTCAGTGTGTCAGGTTTGTCAGGTTCTGTATCAATAAAACATGATGTTAAACTAACATCGCTCTTCTGAAGATTAATCAACTGTTCCCTAGACCATGAGAGTCTTACTCCCTCTAAAGTGTTCTCCTCAGAGCTCACTGGGGTCTGGTCAGTTTCAGAACTGAAAAAACTGTCACTCAGCTCAACTTCTTCAGCTTTCTCCTCCTCCTGTTGTCGTTTAAGAGCTGCACGAGTAACTGCACAAGAGGTGAAAACATTAGGAAATGTGCGAGCTAAGTTATCTAATTTAGGGGACAACACTGGAACAGGAGTCACCTCTGGAGTGACTAAAACACGACCTCCAGCCAAGTCGTTACCCATAATCATGGAGATGCCTTTTATAGGAAAGTTTGGACGCAGTCCTACCACAGCGTCTCCTGAACACAACTCTGACTGAACCACGATCCTACATAAAGGAACATTAACTTCCTGCATGTTAAAACCACAAATGGGAACTCCAGCTTCCATCTCAATAACTTCATCTCGAGGTAAAATATTGTCCAAAATAAATGACTGTGAAGCGGCTGTGTCTCTGAGTATTTTAACAGGTATCATCCTTCCTGATGGAGATGTAGATATAAACCCTTCCATTATAAAAGGTTTGAATCCATCACGTTCACAGTTTTCTGTCGCAGATGAAAATGACTGATCTAGCCTTTTAACTGCAGCTACAGGTTTTGGTTCTTTTTTATGTAACTTAGGACAGGTTCTAGTTACATGCCCTTCCTGTTTGCAGTAGTAGCATCTTACTGGTTCTTTCACATCACTTTCACGTCGTTCTGCAGTTACATCACGGTCTCTGTGAGGAACAACAGGCCCTCTAAATTTACCATTACCATTTCCATTAGATCTGTATCTAAAAGGTTGAGAGGAATCAAAACTGGTCTTAACATGACTAGGGCTTCGAGTTTTATCAAAGCTTGAACGTTCAAAGTGTATTTTATGCGTCAGCATGTACTCATCCACTAAGATTGCAGCTTTAGAAACATCAGACACTTTATGTTCATTTAAATACGTGGTTACTCTGTCTGGTAAACTTAATTTGAAATCTTCCAACAATATTAGCTGCTTCAGCTGGTCAAAATCAGTCACTGCACTCGCAGTACACCAGCGATCAAAAAGTAGTTCCTTTTCCCTGACATAATCAGCATAAGACTGATTATCTACTTTCTTACATTTTCTAAACTTCTGCCGGTATGCTTCCGGAACTAGCTCATATGCACGCAGGATTGCTTCTTTCACGTTAGCATAGACACCACTATCAAGTGCAGAAAGAGATGCATAGGCATCTTGTGCTTTTCCTTTTAACACGCTCTGTAACAATATGGGCCAAACAGTTTCTGGCCACTTCAAAGTACTTGCTGCTCTTTCAAACATGATAAAATACTTATCAACGTCTTTTTCATTGAACGGAGGTACTAAAGAAACATGTCTACTCACGTCGAATTCTCGAACAGGAAACGGAGCAGATCCACGTTCCAGCTCTTTCAGACGTATTTCCATTTCTAACTCTGTTTTCCGTTGTTCAACCTCCATTTTCCGCTGTTCAACCTCAATCTCCATTCTCCGTTGTTCTAACATGATTTTCTGTAACGTTATTTCTTTCTCATGTTCCCGTTTCTGTTGCTCAAGTACTAAGTCTCGTTCAATTTCTTTTAAACGTAGTTGTTCCTGAAAACGGTACGGAAAGCGATCTGGGTCTTTCGGTGACGTCACAGCTGAAAATAAACCGCGTTGCTTTAACTCGGCAGCTAACTCGCTTTCCACAGTGTCTCTTTTAGAACGTTTATCTAACGTCAACTCATAATAATCCGCTATACACAAAAGTTGCTCTTTAGTACAGCTAGCCAAAACCTCTACTGTAGGTCTTTCCACAAAACTGTGTAAATCGAAGTCCTCCATGATAAACACAGGAAACGAACTGTGTAAATACTAATGTCCCAGCAGTACGTGAACGCACCACCTACACACAGCACTGGACCCGCCAACGAGTCAAACAACCTGCAGGTTTAATTAATTAACCCAACAAGGATCACAACAGCTCAAAGATCCAAACGCGGGCTCAAAAATGCATACAAGGACTCAAAAAGGAGCAAAAAAAATGCAGACAAGGGCTCAAAAAGATTCAAGATCCAGACAAGGAGCAAAAAAGAAGAAGGATCCAAGATCCAGACAAGGAGTCAAAAAGGATTCAAGATCCCGGACGAGCCCCCAAAATATGTTACGGCTGGCTCAGGCCGAACACATTAAATGGACAAAGGACACAAGAAGGCAGAATGTAAAAATAAAAAGCTTTATTGAAAACTGCCCGACTCCTCCCTCCAGGTGCGGAGTGCACCGTCTTCTGGCACAGGGCAAAAAAGGGAGCAAAAATAGACAGACAAAAGTACAAATAAGTGGTGGACAAGAGTGAGTCAGCCAAAAAGAATATAACGTCCCCAGCGTCGGCCCAACCCATAAAAACAGGGCCGTCGCAGCCTGTCTGGAGACGGACTACCTGACCAAAAGGGGACCCTAGGGGTAAAAGAAAAACGATATAACTGGACTACCGATCTCACTCTGTCATTAGGCAAACCAACAAAAACTCCAAACAGCTCCAAGCTCCAAACAGCTCCAAACTCCAAAAATGTTCCTGGTTAAACCAGCTTAAACTAACCACACAGGTCAGCATCCCTGATATCAATTATCATTAGCAGGATCCTAATGTCATCAATGCAGCCTTCAGCTACCCAGTGCACTAAGCACAACAAAAGTCAAAAGATGAGCAAACATTCCTAAGTGCATCAAGCACAGTCAAACTCCACAAGCAAATGAGCTGACACAAATGCAACTAGCAGTCAAGACCAAACATGAGCTAGTAGCCACTCTTTAAGTGCATCTAGCAGTCAAGACCAAACATGAGCTAGTAGTTACTCACCAAGAACCTTCTAAACAGAAGATCAGACTTCAAGACAGGGGTGGGCGGAGAACACCCCCACACAGTACCATACAGTACTCAAACAGCTCAGCAAAAGCAACCTCCTCTGAGCTCACAACACTCCGCATTCAAGCACAGTCAACTTGAAGTATATATAGGCGTGGCTCTCAGGTGTTCCTGGCTGAACACACACAAGCCTGATCACAATCAGACTAATTAACCACACAAAAGCATGACTGCAGTCAACATACATAAGAACTAAAAGGTGTCAGCATTGGCAGCTTCCTCAGGATATGTAACAAGTCAGATCCGCCTTCAATTCAGATTGGACAGTCATCTCACTTCCAGAATGGAAAAGACAACAAAGTTAATTATCACAAACAATCTAAACATCAACAATTATTGTTAATGGAATATTGAGTAAACATTTCATGTATAGGTGAACAATGAACAATAAACAATGAACAATTTACTATTCAGATTATGCTTGTAATTGATTACTTTGATTTTCAGTTCTCCACCAATCAAACTCCTGCTCTCATCAGCTCACTTCCTATATAAGAGCTGGGTTTGAGGCGGGCTTCCTCTTTAGCTGGAACACAAGATGGCTGCCACAGAGGACACACCCACATGGTAACAAACATTTCAGTGTTACTTTGACACCCAACTAAATGTTCACCACCCCACACAGGAATTAAAATAAACAAGTGAAAGAAGAACTTAGTGCTTCTTAACATTTACTCACTTCCTCCCCCTCTGGTCTAGACATCTCAGGCAAACGAGAAAGGTAGTCAGCAATAAGGTTTTTCTTACCTGGACAATGCTGTACAGTGAACTGGTATGGCTGGAGGGCAAGACACCAGCGTAGTATTCGAGCATTCTGATGCTGCTTGGAGTGCATCCATTTCAATGGTCTGTGATCAGTTTGAAGAGTAAACTCTCTTCCAAGGAGGTAATACCTTAATGAGTCCACAGCCCACTTGATTGCCAGTCCTTCTTTTTCCACTGTGGAGTAGTTTTTCTCCCGGTCAAACAACTTTTTACTTAAGAAAAGGACAGGTTTTTCTTCACCGGCTTCTCCTTGAGCCAATACTGCTCCAAGGCCAACATTTGAAGCATCCACTTGTACAACAAATGGCTTGGAAAAGTCAGGACTCTGCAAAACAGGAGCTTGACATATTTGTTTCTTTAAACATTGGAAGGCATGTTCACAGTCCTCCGTCCATATAATCTTAGAGGTGGATTTCTTTGTTAACTCAGTGAGAGGGGCTGCCAAGGTTGAGAAATGGGGAATAAATCTTCTATACCATCCAACTAAACCCAAAAAGGACCTAACTTGTTTCTTTGTTCTGGGTATAGGGATTGTTTGAATAGCTTCCACCTTTTCAACTTGTGGTTTTATTTGCCCATGACCAACAAGGTACCCTAGGTACTTCACTTCTTCCTGGGCCCAGGCGCACTTGTTCACATTCAGAGTCAAACCAGTCTTCTGGAGCTTTGCCATCACAACCTTGAGGTGTTGTAGGTGATCCTTCCAAGACTCACTGTAAATCACAACATCATCCAGATAGGCAGCAGCAAACTTTGAGCAATCATTAAGGATAATGTCCATCAATCTTTGAAATGTAGCTGGTGCTCCATGAAGACCAAAGGGTAGAACAGTATAATGAAATAAACCCATTCCTGGAATTTGGAATGCTGTGTACTCTTTACAAGATGGATCTAAAGGCACTTGCCAGTAACCTTTACACAAATCCAAGGTTGTGAAGTATTTGGCTTTTCCTAATCTTTCCAGTAGCTCATCAATGCGGGGCATGGGATAAGAATCAAAACAGGAAATGCTGTTTAGCTTTCTCAGGTCTGAACAAAATCGAAGATGAGTCGAGTTTTTCTTAGGAACAAGCATAATGGGATTCGACCACTCACTCCTTGATGGCTCTATTACTCCCATTTCCAGCATCGTTAGAACCTCCTTTTTCAATGGTTCCATCATTCTTTCTGGAATCCTGTAAGGCTTCAGACGAACAGGTTTTGTGTCTTTTAAAGTTATTTTGTGTGTTATGACATCAGTTCGCCCAGGTGCATCTGCAAACAGAGATGGAAACGATTGTTTAATCTCACCCAACTGATGCCACTGACCTTCAGTCAGATGTTCAGGAGCCTCTTCAGATTTAGCCACTTCTCTGGATGGACTCATCTCAGCTTCTCCAACCTCCAAAATACCACTGTTCTCGGGCTGAACATCTTGTACCATCAGGACTTGTTTCACATCCATTTCAGGAACATTCTTCTCATGATACTCCTTTAACAGGTTAACATGGAGCAGTTGCTTTGACTTACGTTTGTCTGGACAGATGATTTCATACGTCACTGGACCTGTTTTTCTTGCCACAGTATAGGGTCCTTGCCATTTAGCTAGTAACTTAGTTGGTCCAGTAGGCAAAAGCACTAAAACTTTCTGGCCAGTCTTGAGCTCCCTTTCACGGGCATGTTTGTCGTACCATACCTTTTGCTTGTGCTGTGCCTTTTGCATATGGTCTTTGACTTTTTCTCTGTATGTTTCCAGTTTTTCTCTCATCTGCAGAATGTAGGAGACGATGTTTGATGCTGGCGAAGCCACTTCAGCTGATCCCAGTGCCACTCCAGCCACCCAGTTCTCCTTCAGCATGTCCAAAGGGCCTCTAACCTGTCTTCCATACAGGAGCTCGAAAGGAGAAAAACCAGTTGAAGCCTGTGGTACTTCTCTGTATGCAAACAAAAGAAAAGGCAACCATTTATCCCAATCTTTACCAGTATCATCAATAAACTTTCTCAACATTTGTTTTAATGTCCCATTAAAACGTTCCACCAATCCGTCTGTTTCTGGGTGGTATGGAGTAGTTCGAATACCTTTAACACCAAGTTGATCATAAAGAGTTTTCATCAAATGTGACATGAAATTAGTACCTTGATCAGTAAGAATCTCCTTTGGGATGCCAACTCTAGAAAAAAGGTCTACTAAACACCGGACAATGTGTTTAACCTGCATAGAGCGTAATGGATAAACATCTGGATATCGGGTTGCATAATCACAAATGACTAATGCGTACCTATGGCCATTACTACTTTTAGGCAGAGGACCTATTAGATCCATGGCTATTCTTTCATAGGGTACAGACATGATTGGTAAGTTTTGCAATTGGGCTCGATCGGAAACTTTGGTGGGAGCTACTAGCTGACAGTCATGACATGTTTTGCAGTAATCAACCACATCTTTGTACAATCCTGGCCAATAAAAACGTTGTGCAATACGATGATAAGTTTTTGCCTGTCCTAGGTGTCCTGACCATGGAACAGTGTGGCCCAAATGCAAGATTACTGAACGGTACTCTTTTGGCACAACAAGTCTGGGTTCTTCAATGTCTGCGAGATACAAAAGGTTATCCTTTATGATGAAAGGTTCCCCAGTTAGCTCCACAGTATATTCTTTTCCACTATCTACTTGGCATGCTTTCTCAAAGAGAGGTTTTAACGAAGGATCATTTGCTTGAATTTCTTTAAAGTTATTGGGAATTTGTTGCTGGAGATCAATAGGTGGGGTTGTTGGCAAGATTAGATCAGAAAATTTTGACCTACCAATATTTTTATTTTTCTCCTGTCTACGTTGTTTTGTTTTGTTGATTTTACTTCCACCTTCATACAAATCATCATCTGCTTCTGGCAGAGGTTCTAAACCCTTTTTCATAGAACGCGTGATGACAGCACAGGAATATGCCATAGAGTTCTGTTGAACTAAACTGTCTAAAATTGGCAAATCTTCCCCCAGAACAACATCATATGCCAACTGATTCAAAACTTCAACAGTCAACATAAAAGCTTGGCCTTCCATAGTAACTTCTGTTGTTGGATAATCTTTCTGACATCCATGAACACAAGTAATGTTTACAGGCTTATTGAAGTTGGGCAGTACATTGCTTAACAAAGAGGATTTCACTAGAGTTTGCGAGCTACCAGTGTCTGCAAGAGCCTTTACGGCTTTGCCATTTATTGTCACATCTACCACATATTTTTGTGAAATCAGACCATCATTAAATTTATGACCAAGATCTTTGGAAGGTACTACACATAAATCTACCGATTTAGGTTTTCTCAAAGGACAAAAAGAAGCTTTGTGACCAGGCTGCTGACAGTAATAACAAATGAGGTTATACCTTAGATTGGAGTTTATAGGTTTCTTACCACCCTTAGTGTCCAAGTTATCAACATTAGTTGCCTGTGGAGGTTTTACCTCCACAAACCTTTGTCTCCCCACCGCTATCCTTGGCTTTGAAGGTTCTCGGTGAGCAGCCAGGTAACGTTCAGCCAGATTTGCTGCATCCTCCCCTGTCTCTGGATTGTTCTCCATTACCCATGTGCGAACATCTGGGTGAAGCACACGCAGATACTGCTCCAAGATGATTGTTTCCCCAATCTCTTCTTTACTTCGACTGTCAGGCCGCATCCATCTCTTGTAGAGTCCCTTTATCCGATTATAGGTTTCACGTACACTCTCTCCCACTGGTATATTGGTGCTTCGAAACCGGTACCTGTAGGTCTCCTCTGTCACGTTAAACTTGTATAACACTGCGGCTTTAATGGCATCATAAGAGTTAGACTGTTCTTCATCCATGCCAGCATAAGCCTCAAGAGCTTTTCCAGTCAACAATGTAACCACTCTAGCAGCCCATTCAGCTTGTGGCCATCTCCATGTTCTAGCGATGCGTTCAAATCGTACGAAGAAACTTTCAGGATCCTCACCTTCCTTGAAGTCAGGCATTCTAGGTTCACCTCCACGGGCCTGTTCCAATCTTGGTGCTGGAGCACCTGGTGCAACAGGCAGCCGAGGCTGTGCAGGTGGTTGAAATGGAGAAGGAGCTTCAGTTTGTTGAGCAACGGCTCCTTGAGGTACTGCAGACAGCGGAGGCAGTTGCTTATCTTCTCGCCTTGGGAAAAACACTGTTCTAGTAATGTCAGTCTCATAATCTTCAATATAAATATTAGGTTGCAACTGTGGTATATATCTGCTCAACTGGTTAACCTGTTCCAACAGTCTTGCTTCTGTTCGCCTTGAATGTTGCATAAATTCTCTCATTTCATCAAAGATGTCAAGTTCAGAAAAGTCTCTACTCACAGCTCCAATTGTAGTCTGCTTAGGCCGAACTACTGGTTCATAATTATCTTCACCGGCCATGGCTCCTTCAGGTGGTGGATCTGGCCCAATTGCTCCTCCCATCTCTCTTTCTTCCATGTCAGCAAGGAGTTTCCTTGTCATATAAATCTTTCCACGTCCTGCTCCTCTCATTTGACACAACTTCTCACAACTTGTTGCTTTCTTGACATCACAGGCGTACTAAATCCCACTTCTTCTGACACCACTGTTACACTGAGAGGTGTGGTGTGGAAAAGAGGAGACATCAATTGGGTTTTGCTGTGCAACAAACACGTCTGGTTTAATGTTTTCAGGCATCAAAGACAACATCAGCTCCCAACATGGCATGCCTTCAATCAGAGACTCTCGCCCACTTAGCAGTCCACTCCTATATATACCCAGTCAGACCCGCCTTCAATTCAGATTGGCCAGTCATCTCAGCCTTCCAGAATGGAAAAGACAACAAAGTTAATTATCACAAACAATCCAAACATCAACAATTATTGTTAATGGAATATTGAGTAAAAAGCTGGTGAAGATTCTCAGTCGTCCAGGACATGATCAAATCAAAAAAGGTGTTCAATACAGAACAACTGGACTTTATTTGTAGCAACAAGACGTTTCGCTCATCATCCGATAAGCTTTCTCAATTGGAGACTGTGAGAGGGAGAGAGAAGTTATAAGCAAGCTGGGCCACTGGTACACACCAAACTAGGTAAATTGGAAGCTAACACACACACATACTTGGGATAACACGTGCCTGTGACCCATTCAAAGTTCAGTGTGTGAAAGCAGAGCTTACAGAAAACACACACACATCCTACTGTATGTAAATTGACAAAAACCACACTTCACACATTGATAACAGGGACCTGTCAAAGTCTTTGTTAGTCTAATTCACAAGTGAGGCTCCTCTGTTCTCATCAGGTGGGAAGGGTCTGTGAACCAGCTGCAGGGCCGCACCATAAAATACATCCAGAGGTTATTGAGATATTTAGCTAAACAAACCGACAGAGTTGACAACGTCTTACAGACCTCGTGCAGTCAGTTCAGTGTGTGAAAACAGAGCTTACAGAAAACACATACACATCTTACTGTATGTAAATATTGAGTAAACATTTCATATACAGGTGAACAATGAACAATAAACAATGAACAATTTACTATTCAGATTATGCTTGTAATTGATTACTTTGATTTTCAGTTCTCCACCAATCAAACTCCTGCTCTCATCAGCTCACTTCCTATATAAGAGCTGGGTTTGAGGCGGGCTTCCTCTTTAGCTGGAACACAAGATGGCTGCCACAGAGGACACACCCACATGGTAACAAACATTTCAGTGTTACTTTGACACCCAACTAAATGTTCACCACCCCACACAGGAATTAAAATAAACAAGTGAAAGAAGAACTTAGTGCTTCTTAACACTGGACCAATCCAGAAAACGGATTGGAGTCGGAAGGTCTGCTCTTTTACATAACTCGCAGTCTCCCAGTCTTAGGACCCCAAACTTGGAGGGGAAAAATAGACTCTCTGTTCCAATCCTGTCTAATGAGGATGACAAGTTACATCTGCCCCCCAATTACCCCTGAGCAGAGTAACCTGGGGGCACACCGGCAAGGAGGCCTTCTTCCCAACCTGGTTGACCTCCAGGGGCTCACAGCTTCTGTGTCACCAGAAGGGACAGTAACGCAACTTAGGTCAGGAACTGCCAAAAGTCTCAGTTTGTTGGCTGAAAAGAACAAGTTGATAGTGTCAAGCCAGCCGGAAAATGTGGTAATAACCATACAAAATGCCCGTGCTGGATCAACACAGTCCCTACACGCACAGAAGTGGCGTATTTTTGAAGCCTGGTGCTCAGAAAGAAATATTATTTCTTATGCATGTGACTTGGCTCAGCTCCTGACTTTCCTTCAGGACTTACAGGTAGTCCCCGACTTACGAGCGCTCTTACTTACGAGGTCCCGGACTTACGAGCATGCATCTCATTAAAAAAAAAAAAAAAAAATTTTTTTTTTTTTACTTTTTTTTTTTTTTTTTTTTTTATAAATGAATACATGTACAGTACTGGACAGTCACCAAGCACTTAGCCTATCCTAACACAGTTTTTAAAGATGAAGGAATAAGTTGAATTGTCTCCCTTTCACATAAAGGGAGCAAGCTCCCTATGGAGCCTGCAGGGAGGAGGGAGACAATTCAACTGACTCCTTCATCTTTAAAAACTGTGTTAGGATAGGCTAAGTGCTTGGTGACTGTACAGTACTGTACATTTATCTATTTATAAATAAAAAACAATAAAAAAATAAAAATACTGTATATACTGTATATTTTTAATAAATAGATAAATGTACAGTACTGTACAGTCACCAAGCACTTAGCCTATCCTAACACAGTTTTTAAAGATGAAGGAGTCAGTTGAATTGTCTCCCTCCTCCCTGCAGGCTCCATAGGGAGCTTGCTCCCTTTATGTGAAAGGGAGACAATTCAACTTATTCCTTCATCTTTAAAAACTGTGTTAGGATAGGCTAAGTGCTTGGTGACTGTCCAGTACTGTACATGTATTCATTTATAAAAAAAAATAAATAAAAAAAAGTAAAAAAAAAAATATTATTATTTTTTTTTTTTACTATGTGATCCTACTTACGAATTTTTGACTTACGAGCGCCCCCTATGGACGGAACTCGCTCGTAAGTCTGGGACTACCTGTACTGGAAAAAGGTTCTTCTTATTCAACGATTAAAGTTTTCCTATCAGCGATTTCAGCCACTCACGAAGGCTGGGGACAAAGGACACCTGGAGCACATCCAATCATAATAAGATTTATGAAGGGTGTGCTTCGGACTAAACCACCCAGCAGGACCCTGACCCCTGGTTGGGATCTTGGCCTGGTCCTAGGGGCTCTCTGTGACCTCCCATTCGAGCCACTGAGCGAGGTTAAGATAGATTTATTATCTTATAAAACTGCTCTACTCCTGGCACTTTGCTCGGCGAAACGCGTGGGTGACCTCCATGCATTGTCTGTACATCCAATGTGTACTAGATTCGCCCCTGACGGGTCAAAGGTCACACTAAGGCCTAATCCCGCATACACTCCCAAGGTCTTGACTCTGAACCACAGGAGTCTAGACTTTGATCTCTCCTCCTTCCCACCTGCTCCTGTCCTTACTCAGGAACAGGAAAGGTTGAAGGCTCTCTGCCCCGTAAGAGCTTTACGCACTTACATGCAGAGAACAGCCGAATGGAGAAAAACAAACCAACTGTTCGTCTGCTTTGCAGCACCTGCTACCGGGAGGGCCCTATCAAAACAACGCCTCTCACATTGGGTGACTGAGGCCATTAAAAGGGCGTACAGTAGCAAAGGTCAACAGGTACCCTCTGGAGTGCATGCTCACTCCACTCGGGGCTTGGCCACTTCCTGGTCATTATTTAAGGGTGTACCAGTTGCAGACATCTGCGCTGCTGCGAATTGGAGCTCATTAAACACTTTTGCAAAGCATTACAGTTTGGATGTTACTGCGGGTGACGTCACTCAGGCTGTCCTTTCTAACACACAGTAGAAAGCAGCCTTGGGATGCCTGCTGGTCAAGGGCAGACGTTCACTCTAGCATGCATTTTACTGAGCATTTCAAGGGCGTGAATGGATTACGTTCCCATAGCAAGTATGTTGCACCGAGAGACCAGACTGAAAGGGAACTGAAAGTTATGCACCATAACTCATGTTCCCTGAAGGAAGGGAACGAGGTGCAACATATCTGGCCCTTTCAATGCTGAAAGCTCGGTGAAGTGCAATTTTGGAGAAAGATGGAGGGGCGCAAGCCGCTTAAGTACCCAGAGGGCGGGGCCTCTGGCGCGGCAGTGACGCCGTAAAGGCGTGAGTATATTCCTTCAGGTAATCGCACGGGAGGCGCAATTCCCATAGCAAGTATGTTGCACCTCGTTCCCTTCCTTCAGGGAACATGAGATATGGTGCATAACTTTCAGTTTCTTTTTATACTTTATGTTTTTGCTTATTATGGATGTAAATGGGACCTTGAGTACACAATTTTGTTCGACCTCATGTACCACATGTGATGTGAATTACAATAAACAACCTTGAACCTTGTTCTATCCATGTGCTCTTTGAGTTCTTAGTCCACCACCGTTGCTTTATGATAAAAATTATTTCATAAATGCACTCAAAAGAAAAACATATCAAAGGTCTGGCACTCCACACAGGAGACCATATCACCTGCTGATTTTTATGCCAGAGTTTTTCACTAAGATCTTATAAAGAAAAAAAAGGGTCAACGTTAAAGCCATTTTGGTCAAACCTTGTGAATAACATCATACACAATCTCAAGCGGGATCCCATGAGAAGTGTTACTTTTATGAATATATGTATATTGAGGGTGACTTGCAGCTACTATCACACTAACTTGAAGCTCAATATCTGTAAAACTGGCTGACTTTAAGCCATTAAGCAAATTAGCTGCAGCAGCCATCTTGAGTTATTGAGACACCCACAGGTTACCAGTTGTAGTGGTTCAGATTACGTTAAAGAAATAATAATAAAGGAATAATGATAAGGGCAGCATGGGGTGCAACTGGTGCTACTGCCTCTCAGTTTGTTGGTTCAAATCCCAGTCTGGGACCTTTCTGGGTGGAGTTTGCATGTTCTCTCCGTGCATGTGTGGGTTTTCTCCAGGTACTCCAGTTTCCTCCCACAAACCAAAAACATGCATGTTAAACTGATTGGTAACTCTAAATCGTCTCTAGATGTGAGTGAGAGAGTGAATGGTTGTTTGTCTCTATGGCTGCGTCTCAATTCAGGGGCTGCGTCCTCATGAGGACCCAGCCTAGCTGGGCCGAGTAGGCCACGCACTCACAAGACCGGGTGGGCTGAGCGAAACTGCTGAAATGGGACGGTCTAGCCTTCAGGTTTGCCGGCCTTGAAGTGGGTGGGGCGTTCTCTTGAAGTGGGTGGGAAGTTCTTGTGTGCGCGCTTGGTGTGTGTGGAAAGAGAAGGGACGCCGCTAAAATATATTAGTTAGCTGAATACATGTATATATATTAGTGTTTCTGAGTTTACTGTTTGTTAAGAACTGATTACAAATCAGCTTATAAGGGGCGATCTGTTAAAACCCAGAGTGGACCTACGAAAAGCAAGTTGTCCAGTAGCTCAATTGGTTAATCAACCTGCGGTTGGCGCAGAGATACTTTTCTCGAAGCTGGTTCGAATCTCACTCGGTACGGTTAAAACTTATTTTACGTTTGTCTTTTATTGGATAAAAAAATGAGGACTGAGATTAAAAGGAAGGAGTTTGTGAAACTCCTTTTTTTTTTATCCAATAAAAGACAAACGTAAAATAAGTTTTAACCGTACCGAGTGAGATTCGAACCAGCTTCGAGAAAAGTATCTCTGCGCCAACCGCAGGTTGATTAACCAATTGAGCTACTGGACAACTTGCATTTTGTAGGTCCACTCTGGGTTTTAAAAGATTGCCCCTCAGAAAATCCTTGCTACGCACGTGTAAAATAATCTGATTTGTAATCAATTCTTCAAAAACAGTAAACTCAGAAACACTAATATACTGTATATTCAGCTAACACATTTTTTTTAGTCATTTCTGTAGTAAAATTTTAATGAGATATATTCGAGCTGAGGTTGTTTGAGATGACTAAATAAAGGTTGAATGAATATTCGCGCTGAGGTTGTTGTCAGAACGAGCTGATGACTCAACAACACGCAGCAGCCCCGACCCTGCACGCAGAAAGTCCCCCCCCCCCGCGAAATCTCTGCTGGCGCTATGAATTCTGGGATAGCCTCCGTCTTGAAGGTTCCACGGATGCATCCTTCGATTTCGGCAGGAAGTAGGCCGCATTCCTCGGCCGCATGAGGAGGAGTCTTCGAATTGGGACAGTCCTCCGCGCGGGGCAATGACGTATGCGGCCGACAAATGCGCACTCATGAGGATGCAGCCCCTGAATTGAGACACAGCCTATGTGTCCCTGTCTTGGACTGGAGACCTGCCCAGGGTGTCCCCCATCTCTCATACAGTGACTGTGTAACCTGCACAAAATAATTAACCTGTATTTTATTTTGAAAGGGACAAATTGACGGCACGCTTTAAATTCCGGGTCAGAGGTGAGCTCAGGTGTTCCGTCATAGTTGTGCTGCTAACGTTGTGGCTAGCTGCTTGAGCTCGGCGTTTTCATAACTCATGGGAGAAACCCGCTGTAACAAGCCATAATAACACGACCGGAGGATTTTATTGTGTTTTGTATCAACCACTCGACGGTGAGTCGTTTGTTTATGTATTTGGGTTCCTTTTTTTATGAAATAGAAATACGGTGGCGACACGCCCACTCCATCCATGTATTTAAGATTAAAAGTGGTCTTAGTGATCGAAAGATCATTCTTTTTTTGTTAAGTTTGTGGCCGAATAGAAGATGTATACGTAAAGTATTAAATAGAGCCTTTGATTTTTGTAATTTCATCCTTTAAGGATAAGTTTAGTTACTTTCATTAAATTTGTTGACGGCCTATAGACATCTAGAATTGGTTAATTTCTTTTGAGTTGCGCAACAAAAGAAATTACTATTTGTTAATTGAGATAATACTGACGTAAATTAAGCTTAAATTGACTCTTATTGAATTAAATATGGATAAAACTTGGAAGTGCACTTTAAATTTTGATCTGTAACATTAATTGGATATGAAACTTTAAAATTTGATCAAAAACTTTAGTTTGAACTGTACTGTTGATGTGATCTTTGAAGTGAAGTTCATTGAATGATTCTTGAAAAAAATACTTGCTGGAATTATTTGTTTTATGTGAATGTTTAACTATTTTTGATAAGTTTACTCCTGTGTATATAATATGCTATTTTTTGTTTTATTTATGACCTTGTTTAGGTCAGTTTTTTTTTCACCCCCTGTTCCTACCCAGGATGGCGAGCTACAGGATCCCCGCAGCTGTGCGGTAGGACTTAATTGCACCAGATTATTTGTTTTTCCTGGACACATTTACCCTGGATCATGAACTGTAAACTGGATTATTGATTGATGGACCATTAATCAAGCAATTAATTCCTTCATCCGGAATCAAGGACTGATTTAAAATAGGAAAAAAAAGAACTCTTGGGTGTACGGTAATCAGGGTCTGTTTTGTTGTGTGTATTTTGTCTCTTGGTTGACATCATTGTCTGTTTTTTTGTATGTTTTTTTGTCTATCGGTATATTCAGAAATTTATTATTGTTATTACAAATATTATTTTATCAATACCTTAAGTATATACAATACAAAAACCTTAAACTTAAACTTCTTGTCTGATGGTGTTTTTATTCACACAACAGGCTCCTCAGCTGAACCTTTCTGACTGCCTATTAATATACAACTGCTGGACATGGACACGACATGGACACCAGTGACCCCCGTGACCTAAAAAGGAAGAAGCGGGTAAAGATAATGGATGGATGGAATAATGATATACTTGATATTACTATGATGATATTACTTATTGCGTTGAAGATCTTTATATACAATGTTATTTGTTCGAAATTTAAAAAAAAAAAATTGTAGAGGTAGGGGCATCCATTGACTACTGTCTGCAAGTTTCATTACAGTCTGTCTAGTGGTTCATGAGAAATTTTGCTAATAGACAAACAAGGATGATGCCAGTGATTCATTCTGAAGTTTAAGGCTAAAATGTTGCCAGACGTCTTGTCCTCAGAATATGAGTAACTCTCAGCTACTACTAGGGCTGGGCGATATGGAAAAAAATCATATATCACGATATGGACTTTTTTATATCACGATAACGATATATATCACGATATATACAACACGATGTGTGTGTGTGTGTGTGTGTGTGTGTGTGTACAGGAAAAATTTGGACCAAAGTTTTTTTATTTTATTATTTTACTACAGATAGTTACAATTATAAGAATGTGAACAAAAAGAACAAGGAAATTTGGACCAAAGTAGAAACTAGATCTACCTAAGATCTACCTTAATTCAAGGAGTACGATTATGGAATGACTTAATGCCAAATGACAAATGTTAAGGAAGCCAAATCATTCCTTGTATTTAAGAAACTGGTAAAAAATGAATTGCTAAAAAAATAAATGAATCTAATTTAATGTGTGATATATGTGAATTGAAAATTGACTGAGTTATTTACTTATTTTGTTATTATAGAAAATATTGTTTGAACTGTTATTAGATGAATAAGGAGCAGATTTAATAAGATTTATTCTTCATCTGCTACCTTTCATTTTATTTTTTTTTTTTTTCTATTATGAATACGTTAATTGTTGTATTTCATATTATAAAATGAATAAACTAACAAACAAACAAACAACTCCTTTTCTACTTTGGTCCAAATTTTTCCTGCAGGTGGCGGTAAAACAACAGCTGCTAATGAAACTCACGAAGAAGAAATCCGCTCTGAAGTTTGAGTAAACAAAGCAAGAAACAGAAAAGAGAAAACGTTGCGTTTGATTGCGGTTCTGTTGTGTCTCTGGTCTGTTTTGTATTGGTTAACTGGACCCGAGTTCGGACTCGGTTGGACTCTGGGTTCGTGTCCTCTGGACCCATTTTGTCTCAGAGTTTCAGCGGAGCGAAATAATGGAAGCTAACAAGGTGAGCTTCCCCCTCTTTTTGGTAAAAGTTATTCTTCTTGGGCTGCCTGTGCAGCTGTTTTCTCCTTGTTGAGACACCGGCTTCATGCGCCTGCGGCTCTGTTGCTCTCGAGTTTAACAACGTAAAGCATGTGTCGCAAACCCGCGCGTGCGTCAAACATAAAGCAGCGCCGTCATCTCGCAAAACCCCATATGAAGCTTCTTTGCGACAGTTATTTTTTTATTCTTATTTATCACGATAGAGACGATAGAAGGAAAGTAGCACGATAGACACGTTTCTATCGTCCCCACGATATATATCGTCATATCGCACAGCCCTACTACTGTACATGCTGTACAGTTACAGTACTGGTGTTTATGGATGAATGTGTGGTGTAATGAACCAGTGAACCAGTCTCTCTGTCTTCTCTAGAGCAGGTCATGTGCAGCCTGAAACCATCTGGCTCCCCCTTCGATGTGGTCCCCCCTCGGCTTCTAAAGGAGGTTTTTCACACTCTAGGTCCCTCCATTCTCTCGATTGTAAATAGCAGTCTATCCTCGGGTGTGGTGCCAAAATCATTAAAACATGCTGCTGTTCAACCCCTCCTGAAAAAACCAAACCTCGACCCGTCAGTATTATCCAATTTCAGGCCTGTCTCCAGACTCCCATTTGTTTCTAAACTTCTAGAGAAAATAGTTGAGTCCCAACTAAAGTGCTTCCTGGAGGATCACGCTATCCCCGAGCTATTCCAGTCTGGCTTCAAATCCCTCCACAGCACTGAGACTGCCCTACTGAAGGTTTTTAACGACATCTTTCTATCCACAGATACTGGTGACTCTGTGCTGCTTGTCCTATTGGACCTCACATCCGCTTTCGACACCATCGACCATGAGATCCTCATTGCTAGGTTGGAGCAGTGGGTGGGCATCTCAGGATCAGCCCTAAACTGGTTCAGATCCTACCTCTCTGACAGGTCTTTTTGTGTGTCCATCAATGATTTTACTTCTGCAGTGGCGGCTCTTAAATGGGGGGTTCCGCAGGGGTCCATCCTGGGTCCTCTCTTGTTCTCCTTATACCTACTAGGGGTGGGCGATATGGCTCAAAAATTATATCGTGATATTTCAGAGTATTATCACGATAACGATAAATTTCGTGATATAACCCCCCAAAAAAATCAAATGTATTTATTTGACAAAATTAACTTAACATGTTGCTTTGCAGTATTATATAAAATTTTAAAAAACAACAAGGGGTAATTTTACTGAAATTATTTAGTAAAGTATTTAGTCTCCAAGTAAAACTACACCTGCACTTTAGTTTTTGTGGTGGTTTTTTTAATCTATATTTTGTGCATACTTTTTCAATCTAAATAACAGATCATTTTTAAAGTATATATTTTTTTCAGAGATTACCTGGCTAACATCAGTCTGTCAGGAGATGTGGCAGAGTGAAGAAATATGTTTATAAATTTTTTTACATACAGCTCCTTTAAATGAGCTGTAACTTCTACAAGTTGATCAGCTGACCTTCATGTTTCAGCTTCATCTGTTGTCATGTGCTTCCTCTGATTCTTTTTTTTTAACTGAACTGTCTCTGATGGAGTGATGTGGAGCCGCGCGTGTTTTAACAGTTTACAGCGGGGACACGCAGCGAGACACGCAGCACCGAGCTGCTCGGTGCTGCTCAGAGCGGAGCGGGGAGGGGGAGGGGGGGACAGCTGTCTGAGCCGGCTGCAGAGCAGGGGGGAGAGAAGTTGAGACGCGCGCGTTGTTTTTAACATTTTAGCAGTAACTAATAAGCGTTTTACACCAGTAGACAGTGGAGGGGAGGTGCGCAGTTGTTTAAAGTGCTCGGGTGTTAAGGGGCGGGGCGCCCTGACGTATTACGTCATGAAATTAGCATATCATGATATAAGTTTTTTGCCCGGGCAAGCTTTTTATACCGGTATTACCGGTAACGATATGATATGGCCCAGCCCTAATACCTACTGCCACTCGGTGCTATTTTCCGGAAACACAATATACCCTTCCAATTCTACGCTGATGACTGTCAAATTTACTTCCCCCTAAGACAAAATGGTACAGGCTCTATTCAACCTCTGCTCGACTGCCTGGCTGACATCAGGGACTGGATGGCTTTAAATTTCTTAAGCTTCAATGATAAGAAGTCTGAAGCCATATTGTTCCTTCCCAATGACACAACCTCAAACCACTGCATTGACCTGTCTGCTCTACCCCTGTCCGAAAAACAAAAAGTCACAAATCTGGGAGTGATAATGGATCCTGCCATGAAACTCAACAGTCATGTAAACATGATCGTCAAATCCTGTTTTTTCCAGCTGAGGCGTCTGTCTAAGCTGAAGCCCATATTATCCAAAAACAACCTGGAGACAGTGATTCACGCATTCATTACATCTAGGCTTGATTACTGCAATTCACTTCTGTTTGGCGTCAGTCAAGCCACCATTGCACGATTACAACTGGTTCAGAACGCAGCTGCCCGATTTTTAACCAGCACACGCAAAAGAGAGCACATTACACCAGTCTTGGCCTCCCTTCACTGGCTACCGGTTCATCTTCGAATCCAATTCAAAATTCTCATGTATGTCTACAAATCGCTGAACAGTCTCGCCCCCGCCTATCTCTCGGATCTGATACACCCATATGTCCCTCCACGTGCTTTGAGGTCAGAGGATCAGGTACTCTTAATAGTTCCAGAAACTCGCCTTAAGCGCAGGGGTGACAGGGCGTTCTCTGTAGCAGGCCCAAGACTCTGGAACGAGTTACCGCTGCTCATCAAACAGGCCCCCTCCCTCTCGGTTTTCAAATCCCGGTTAAAAACTCACTACTACTCCATCGCTTTCAATGCCAGCTGATTTGTATTGGATCGTTTGATTTATGATCTGCAATGTTTTTATGTTTTTCGTGTTGTACTTCATTGTCTGTGTTGCCTGTTGCGTGTTTGTTTGTCCAGCACTTTGGTGTGGACTTGTTCCTGTTGAAAGTGCTTTATAAATAAAATGGTATGGTATGGTAATGTGTTAGCTAAGTGCTTGTAAATAAAGTTCTGTGCATGTTTATGGCCCAGTATGTCAGTCTCATGTGGTTAAATGTGTGCGCGGCGGTCCGTTAGCGGTATTTCCGCGATCTACGAACAGAATAAGGACCTACGAACGGGACGCTATTTTCACCCCCTAGCTACGGCAGAATCGAGCTGCGAACGGTTCTTAGGTCCCAAACTCGTTCGTAGGTCGGGGGTTCCCTGTACAGTAGTAGAAAAGACCTCATTAAACAGACGAGGTGGAATAGCATCATCCAGGGAACCAGTAGGTTTTAGATGACTAACCACCTCCTGTAAGGATTCTAAAGTGACATAATCAAAACACTGAAAAACACCAGTGCAAGACACATAGTCGGAGGGGTCAATTACAGAGGGCATGATCTGAGCCCTAATCAAAGTGACCTTATCAACAAAAAACTGTAAAAACCTTTCACATAGTGCAGGGCAAGACTCCACAAGAGCACGGCGTGAAGGATTCAGAACAGAATCAATGATTTTAAAGAAAACAACAGGATTTTGATTCCTGGACACAATCTGATTAATTAGATATTGTCTCTTGGCATCTTTCACAGTTTTCTGATAACAGCGCCAACAATCCTTCAGTATTTGAAGCGATACCTGCAGATTATCCTTCTTCCATTTACGTTCAGCCTTACGACAGTTTTTCCTGGCAGCTCGAGCACAGATGTGCTGTAGGAGTGACAGATAGCTTCAATGTAGAGGTGGGAGTGCATCAAGGATCAGCTCTGAGCCCCTTCTTGTTTGCCTCTGGTGATGGACCGACTAACAGATGAGGTCAGGCAGGAATCCCCATGGACTATGATGTTTGCAGATGACATTGTGATATGTGGTGAGAACAGGGAACAAGTGGAAGAGAACTTGGAGAGGTGGAGGTATGCACTTGAAAGAAGAGGAATGAAAGTCAGCCGTAGTAAGACAGAGTACATGTGTGTGAATGAGAGGGAGGCCAGTGGAACAGTGAGGCTACAAGGAGCAGAGGTCACAAAGGTGCAGGACTTCAAGTACTTGGGGTCCACTGTCCAGGAAAATGGGGAATGTGGTAAAGAGGTGAAGAAGAGAGTCCAGGCAGGATGGAGTGGATGGAGAAAAGTTTCAGGAGTGATTTGTGACAAAAAGGTGTCAGCAAAGGTCAAAGGAAAAGTTTACAAGACAGTGGTGAGACCAGCTATGTTGTATGGTCTGGAGACAGTGGCATTGACAAAAAGACAGGAGAAAGAACTGGAAGTAGCAGAAATGAAGATGCTGAGGTTCTCCTTAGGAGTGACAAGGATGGATAAGATCAGGAATGAGATCATCAGAGGTAGGGATGTGCCGATCGATCGGCCACCGATCATAATCGGCCGATTTTCATGAAAAAGTATGTGATCGGCGTTTCCGATAAATGCCTTCCATTGCCGATCACAAAAACAGCCTGTGCAGCATTCAGTGTAGTGTCCCCCTCCCCCTTTCACCCCGCTCCTGGCGCGCAGTGGGCATAAATTGTGCATGCGTGTAGAGTGAGCAGATCATAAACATGTCTGCCATCACGTAGCTCCAATGCTAGCCCAGCTCGTAGCTCCCGACAGCTTTTAAATAAAATGATTACAGTATTATTATTATTATTATTATTAACTGCTTGTTTGTTAGCAAAATATACAGTATTGTGAATTATTTCAGTGGAAATATATTACAGGTAGTCCCCGACTTACGAGCGCTCTTACATACGAGGTCCCGGACTTACGAGCTGGCGAACGAGCAGTAAATTTGTAAAAAATACAGCACTTTTTTGTGTTTTTAGATGAAAGTGTGTTAGCTAACCGTTTGGAAACAAGTTTCTGAGCATGTTCATGAACTAGTATGAACATTTTTGATGAAAAACGAGTGTTCGTAGTAGCGCTAGCTTAAATGTTCCAACTTACGAGCAAAATTCCGGACTTACGAGAACACGTGTTTCTTGTTCCGACGTACGAATTTTCGTCTTACGAGCGACTCGCAGGTACGGAACTCGCTCGTAAGTCGGGGACTACCTGTATACAGTAATCTATGGTCCAATCCACTTCAGTGAGGACACGTTACCATTACACCTGTGGGACAAGTTACCATTACACTTGTGGGACAAGTTACCATTACACCTGTGGGACAAGTTACCATTACACCTGTGGGACAAGTTACCATTACACCTGTGGGACAAGTTACCATTACACCTGTGGGACAAGTTACCATTACACCTGTGGGACAAGTTACCATTACACCTGTGGGACAAGTTACCATTACACCTGTTGGACAGTGAAGCAGGTGCATTAAAGTTGGTTTGGACAAATAAAAATGGACGAGCTTTGATTTGTGATGAACTTTGATGCTTTGACTTCTGGTATTTTGCTTCTCGTTTATACTTCAACAAGATCAAATGATGATTTTGTGACTTTATTACAGCATATACCGGCTGTCATAAAATGTAATAAACCACGTACTGTACGTGGAAATGAAATCCAGCATTTTGCCTTCACTCGTTCATGTTCTGGTTCTACTTTGACATCTTTGTTTTAACTTGTTAAAGGGGACCACACATGCAAAATTCACTTTTTAATGTTTTTTTACTAAACTTTGGGTATTTACTTCATAAAAAAACAGTCCTTGTGCCAAAAAAATGCACCCAGTGGTTTATTTACTCTAAGTAGATTTATTTATTTTTGATAAATACACCAGGATTCACACTTCCTGCATTTATTGACGTCACAAGCCGCCAGCCAATCAGATCAAACCTGAGTCCAGCCCCTCACCTAGCAACCCCTGGTTAGGCTCAACCCACTTCTGTATTAAACACATGACTGTTGTTTTTCATGATTTCATCTCATCTTTTGTTTATATGTTCTTAATTTCATGTGTACAGCACTTTGTTGCAGCTGTGTTTTTTTAAATGGCTTTATAAATAAAGTATAATTGTTATTTTTATGTTTTAGTTCAATTTTTAGTGTATTTGCGATCGCTGCCAACGCGCAGCCGGCAAAAATTAAACGAGCGGACCACAGGCGGAAGGACCGGGTTCGACGGGACCCTCTTCCGGCGCGATGGAGCGGAGCTTCAACTGTACAGCCTTGCAGCAGCCTCGCAGCAGGCTCGCAGCAAGAGGACCTTCTCCTTACAGATTAATTTACGGGAGACACTTGGTGAACTTTGTGTTGTCTTCACT
>JBBPBX010020417.1:23908-43401 GCA_038048925.1 Garcialebias charrua | reverse complement strand
GTTGTTTTAAATGGCTTTATAAATAAAGTATAATTATTAATATTTCATTTTTAATTACAATTTGATCGTATTTACGCAACTTCCGGTCGTTTCCGGTCGCCATTTTACTACTGTACTGCGGTCAATGGAGCTCTAGACGCTCCTGTCAGCTGGCTTTAGAGGACCGTGTGTCCGTTCAGGGTTGCCTCATACGGATAAATTTGCTGGAAACACTCGGTCAACTCTGTGGACGTCTCAGACCCGGAGGAGCAGCCGCCGATCGCCCCCGTGATCGCTCTAACAACGCCGCCCGACATGCTAACGACAGCAGCTAACAGAGCAGCTAACACAGGCGAAGACACCGAGCCGACATGCCGCGGAGGGGCCATCTGCGGCCGGGAGCTCGCCGCAAATGTCCGCCTGGCAGTCGGGGGACACCGAGCTAACGCGGAGATACAAAGCCGACAGCCTTTTTGAATGAACTGACATGCTAACCAGTGCTGCTAATGGCGGGGCCTAACCGTAGCTAACGCCGAGCAGTTGTTTTGGATGGAGAAACATCGCGGAGAAACGGCTTTCAGTAAGTTTTTTTTTTTTCTGGCTCCAAATATATGAAGTTAAGAAGCTAACAGTCATTCTTTTAAACAGTTTTGACCACGTGTGTGCGTGTGGAGCGTAAGGAAGCTGGGGGAGCTCGCACCCGAGCTGATGCTAAAAGACAAAGGCAGGCTTTGACCAGCTCAAAGTAAGACATTATATTTTTTATTTATTGTACAGTACTGTATTCATTTACTGTACAGTTCTGTGCATGTTCATGGCCTAGTATGTCTGCTTGTTCAGTCTCATGCCATTAAATATGTGTGCGGCGCTCCGTTAGCGGTATAGCCGCGACCTATGTCAGAAACGCGGACCTACGACAGGCAGGTGTTTTTGGTCCGCGAGGTACGACAAAATCGACCTAAGTCACACACGTAGGTCCCAATCCCTGACGTAACTCGAGGGCTTGCTGTATATATATATATATATATATATATATATATATATATATATATATATATATATATATATATATATATATATATATATATATATATATATATATATAATGTATATGTTTATATATACTTAGTTTCAAGATTTTAAACTGTTGTATGGGCATAATTTCCATTCACATACAGTTTTTGTTTGTAAATCAGAAGGTGCATACATTTTGCACCTTATAAACCAAAGATGTCTGAAAATTATATCCATGTGATCTATTATCTTCATAGATAAGAATTTGTGAGTAAAAAAAAGGGGGAAAAGTAATACACGTTACAGTTTTTAATGTTGTTAAGGTCTCTTTACCAAGACAAAGCCCAAATATATGTGTAAAACTGTGCTCAAGTTGTGTGTGGGTTTCAACTTGCTCATATCAATTATGAAAGGATGTGTTTTTCGCTCAGCTGTTTGGTCAATATTACACCAATCACACATTTAACAATCAAATCGGAGAACAGATGGATCACATGGTGAGATTTACAAGGACAAAATAGTCATGACTGAAATGTATGTCCATACAGTATATTGTTGATCCAAAAGTTCTGAATAGACAATAGGCCACGGGGGGTCGTGACATACTTCTGTCACAATACCGGCCACATCCCGCACTTCCGGGTCCTATCCACTGCCATTGTTGTTAGCGTTAGCAGACCATGCCAACGACCCGAAACGGGAAGCAGCTGCGAGCTACTGGCACTACAAGTGAGTTCCGTTGTGTCCGCACACCGGTGGGAACAGCTGTTCCGAGGGGGGGTTAGGGCGAAAATCTATCGCAGCTATCCGTAGGTAGCCTGGCCCTCGCCTTCCTGCACAGCTCCGCTCAATTCTCATTTCCCTTCACTGCACAGTCTGGGATTTGTCCCATAGACAAGGATTTCTCCGGTAGATTTTTGTTCGGACCAATCAGAGAACAGAAGGGGCGGAGTTTTTGGCCCCTAACCCACGCCCCCACCTGTCCCAGCGCAGCCAGCGAGCAGCCGCATGTTCTCATTCAAAGCGATGCAAAGCGATGCAGAACTGTTTTATATGTGACACAAATTTATTAATTTCCCCTTCTTAATCCCTTATCTGGAGTTTTCTTTTGTTTTTTTTCCCAAAAGTCAAGTAATCGCTCCCTCCTCCCTCCTCCTTCTCCTCCACCCTCCGTTGAGTGAAATGAACAAGGAGGAAATGGCTGAGGTTGTCACGAGAATTAAACTCGGGTTTTACGTTGCTGACCGAGTCCCATCAGATTTTCTGGTCTTTTGGTGAGCTGGACCAGCGATCCATGGTTTTATTTTATTTTATTAAAATGTTTTATTAACATATAAACACAGAATTTGCGCAGCGAGAGAAAAGCTGCAGGAGGCGGAGCAGTTGTCAGTCAAGTTCACCAGAGCACGGGGGGTGGCTCTGAGGGGAGGGAGCAGAATGCTTTCCCTGTTCAAAATATCCAATGGTTTTGTTCCTCAGCAGAGGCCAACGCCTCCAGCAAGAATCGTTTCTCTATGGAAAAAGTCCAGACCCTTGTCTGAAGCGAAGTGAAGGACAGGGTCTGGTTTTAACCAGGCTAATCCGTAGGGGGAACGTCGCCATAATTTTATATGGATTTATATGTGTATAGAGTTATTATTGGTGTGTATGCAGATGTTTTATTAATTGTACAGTATTTAGTCATTTATGTTTGTGTCTTTCCCGCTAACCGGAAGTGCGCGGTCCGGCCGATGAATGCGTTAGTGCTGGAACGGAAGTCCGTGGCATATAGTCTATTCAGAAATCCCTTTACATGAAAACTTAAATGTATCTAAATTGAAGAAAACATAAAGTTGCATTTGTACCACTTTTAACACAACACATTCTGGATGACCGAGAATCTTTATCCAGCATACGGTTTGTTTATGTTTATGTTTATTAAATTTGTTCATTTTTTTTACAAAAGAAACAATACAAGACAATCCCATAAATGATAATGTACAAAATATAAAAAAATGAAAGGTAGCAGAAAGAAGAATAAATCTTATTATATCTGCCCCTTTTTTCCAACAATCAGATTAAACAATAATAATCTTCAACCAACAGTACAAAATGACTAACTCTTTCTAATTTTCTAACTAATACAATACACATTACGCTATTTCATATATTTTTTTAACACATTCGTTTTGATCATTTTCTTAAATGTAAACATTGACTTGGCATTTTTAACTACATTCTCCAAGCCATTCCATAATCTAATTCCCTGGATTGAGGTAGAACGTCCCTTCAAACTAGTTCTGAATTGTGGTTTTACAAACATCTCTGTCCCCTTAAGATTATAACAACTTTGTCTTTTAACAAAATGCATTTGGATATTTAAAGGTAATGCATTATTTTGAGCCCTATACATAACTGATAAAATATTATAGTCTACCAAATCATGGAACTTCAATAACTTCAGTTGATAAAATAATGTACTTGATGGATGACAGTAATGTTTTCTAGTGATAATTCTTACAGCTCTTTTCTGTAATACAAAAATAGGCTTTGTGATTGTTTTACACGCATTCCCCCAAACATCAATACAATAGATTAAGTGTGGAACAATGATTGTGTTATACAACAAATACAGAGCTTTATCATTCAATAGGTCTCTGACTTTGTACAGTACTGCAATCGATTTAGCTATTTTTATTCTTACAGAATTTATGTGTTGTTTCCATGTCAGTTTGTCATCAATGATAACACCCAAAAACTTCACCTCACTCACTCTACAAATCTCAACACCCTCAATTTTGAGTGGAACATCAACAGTTTTCTTTTTATTACTGAATATCATGTAATTAGTTTTTTCTAGATTTAATGATAATTTATTTATTTTAAACCAAGTTTGTATCTTGACAAATTCTGTCTTTATCAATTCCAACATTTGTTCTATATCTTCACCTAAACAGAAAAAATGTGGTATCATCAGCAAAAAGTACACATTTAAGGAGTCCTGACACATTTACCAAGTCATTCACATATAAAATAAATAGCTTTGGTCCAAGTACAGAGCCACATGTGATATTACAGAGGTCAGATCTTACATCATTTATTTGTACAAATTGTTTCCTATCTTTCAAGTAGCTAGATACCCACTGTAATGCTGGTCCTCTAATACCATATTTGTTCAGTTTTTCAAGGAGAATGGTGTGATCAATAGTATCGAATGCTTTTTTTAAATCAACAAAAATACTGATACAATATTGTTTTTGATCGACAGCAGTAGTTATTTGTTCCATTCATTCCATGAGAGCCATTGATGTAGAGTTTTTTGCTCTAAACCCATACTGACTATAAAATAAAATATAAAATATAGTTAAAAAATAGCCAGTGTACATTCTCTAAGCAATTATCACTGTGCTTTGAAAACACTCATATTTAGTTTATTTTTAAGATACTCAGCGAAAAGAACCAGACAGCTGTGATTGGTTAGGAACGGTGAAGTATGGTGCAGCTGCTTTGTACTCTTTTTTTTTTTTTTCCCAAGGCATTCCAAACAAGTCATTATGCAGATGTTATGCAGATGTGTTTTACAATGTAGTCAAAGGAAGGAATACATATACTTGTTTTATGACAAGTTAGCAGGTGCTGTTGGGAAAAAGTGAACTTCAGCGTTCGTAATTTAATATACTCTTTAGATGCATAAAAAAAAATGAACACAGAAAGGAGAGGAGCAGCTGAAACTGCTTTGCATGAGCTGTTTAATTAGAATTTGTCATGTCGAACTCCTCCTTTTCTTTCATTCAAGCACACTTCCTGTGATCACGAGTGGGGCTGTTACGGGTGAAAATGCTTACTCTCGTGTGTGGTCGTATATGTTAAAGCTGCAAGTGTGTTTTGCTTCCACACTCAGCTGCATTGTAAGTAAAGAAAGATAAGAGTGTCTGCTAAATGCTAAAAGTCTTGCGCTAATTACTCCAGCATAATAAGACGATTCACCAGTTTTCATGGCAATGCTTCACGATAAATTGCACGGCAAACGCTTTAAACAGGAGAAACCCATTGGAGACCCTGCTGCTCTAAATGCACCTAATACGTAGTGATTTTTTTTCCCTTTGATGTTGCTTTATCCCAATTTACACTTGACCAATTGATTCTGACTATAGGGATTTGTGAAATAGGAAGAAGCCCCGCTGTCAAGCTTTGCCTCAACTGTGATTTTTTTTTTTTTGCATTTGTAAACCTCTACTTGCTTTTCTGTTCATTTAACTGAAAATAATCAGTCAATTTTCTTGCTTGGCTTCATCCCGGTTACAGATTATTTTCCATCAGAGGAGCCACAGCAAGAAGCACTCCACTACATGCAGTTTGTCTGAATTTCAGCTGTGAAGATAATCATCAAGGAGGTTGTGTGATGGATTTTTCTAGAGAGAGAGATCTGCAATTCTTTATCATCCTCCAGCTGTGTGCAACACCTGGTGGAGTCACGCTGCGGAAACGCTGCAGGGGAGAGTGCATGCTGGAATGGCGGACCAAAAGAGGAAGCACAAAAGGAAAAGAAGCGGAAAAATAGGTAAACCTCAGATTATACAGAATATAAAAAGATGTTGAAAATAGCAAATGAAAGAAAAACTGATCAATTTTAAATACAAGAATAATTTTGCATGATTGTTGGAACTGATCTGTACATTTTGTTGCCTTTAGGATTTTTAGATTCATGGAGAAAAGTCTGGTTTTATTTAAAGTGAAGTAGAGTGAGAAAAAGCAGCATCATACCACAATGATCTGCTGATCATTAAAACACAGAACAATGTCTTAAACGTATTTAAGTGTTTCACTATCACTTTTTCTTTTGAGCCCAAACAAATGCTTTGAGCTTAAGATAACAGTGTTTCAGATGACTGTGTCTAACACGATCTTTCTTTTAAAAATAACAAATATTGCACTTTAAAAAAAATCTACTTGGTTAAAAAGTACATTACTGTACATTCTACAGGTTTAAGAAATCTTCAAAATGTGTCCAGTTTGCGCTGTAACTAGAAATTGAACTGTTGTACAAATGGCATACATTATTGTTACATATTTCCTAACAGAGCACCTCACTTTCAGACTGCAGGTTTACTTGTGGTTCCTAGAGTTTCCAAAAACAGAATGGGAGGAAGATCTTTCAGTTGTCAGGCTCCTCTCTTGTGGAACCATCTTACAACTTCTGTCCTCAGGGCTGACACATTGTCCAGTTTTAAGACTGGGCTTAAGACTTTCCGTTTTGATAAATCCTATAGTTAGGGTCAGCTAGGTCTCCTGACCTATCCCTTAGTTATGCTGCTAGGTTTAGACAACTGGAGAATAAGTTAGTCTCATTTTATCAAATGAATGGATACAAATTCACATAAATGAATAATTTGTATTTGTTTCGATCTTAACCTGATTTGTATTTACAGTATTTATTTATTTATTTATTTATTCATACATGTATTTTCTCCCAATGAGGACCAGATTGTCTCCATTCTCGACCTTCCATTCTGTGTTCGTTCCTCCTTCCTGTCCTCTCAAACCCAGCCAGTCAAAGTAGATGGCCGCTCGTCCTGAGCCTGGTTCTGCTGGAGGTTTCTTCCTGTTAAAATAGTTTTTTTTTTTTTCCTTTCCACAGGGGCCTTTGTGCTTGCTCAGGATGGGAGACTGTGATGAAATGGAGACTCAACACATCTGCTGGCTTCCTTAGATAAACTGTTCTAATTGGCATTTACAATGTATTGTTTTTGTTCAGTGCTCTGAGACAACTTCTGTGACTTGGCACTATAAACTTCCGCTTCTCGGCAGAGCAAGTCGCATATCTTTTTGCTCCTACCCTCCCTAAGTTTTCCTCTCCCTGCTTGCTTTTTGTCTCGTCCGTGACTCTTCAGCGCTCACTCGAACCAATTTGCGATGGATTTAATAAATTGGGCTGTTTCATCTATAGATAAGATTTTTTCCACGAAGCGGACCGGGCCAGGAGAAGCGGTCTGCCCCTCTGACACGCACGCTGTCGGATACATGATGGACTCGTGGGGACAGTGGCAACCCATGTGTTTGACCGTCCTGTCTGTCGAAGACGTGGAAGATTTGTGGATTATTGGGATATTGGTGGCAGCTGCTCTGTTTTTTGGCGTGAGCGGAGCTGTCTGTTACTGGAAGATCAGGAAGACTGCGGCGGCTATCGGCGCGCTGGCCAAACTTCCTGATCAGCAAGAATCTCTGATCCGGGCTGTGAGCTCCTCAACCCAGCTGTTGTACGAACTGAACCGCACAATGGGAGCGGCGGTAGACCACCGCGGACCTGCGGTGCGCTTTGGAACTCGTTTACAGCCGCCCGGCATTAATCAGGGCACGGATGGGGGTTCGTAGCTTCGGAACCTCATATGATTCGGCGATTTTGGACCTGAACAGCACCTGGACTTTGGAAGGCTGCAGTCAAAAAGAACACTGTGGCCTGGATTGAAGATAAACAATAACTATCTAATCTAGTTTCTGCACGACCTTGGAAAAAGAAGGCTGTCTGCTGGAAACTATTCTCCTGGAGTGAAGCTGAGAGACATTGCTGACCCCCCCCCCTCCCTCCCCAGAGGTCTCTGGGAGTGCGCTCGGAGGCGCCAAGCTTAACAACTGCTGAACTGTGTTATCTGAGTGCTGCTCACAGACTCTTTTGATCTCCTTGCATGTCGTCAAATCTGCAACAATGTCTTGTCTGGTTGTGCTTATTGCTGATAGAGTTTTTGGGACTTTATCATAGAGTGTCTTAAGGCAATCTTTGATAGATTCTTTTTTTGAATATCACAAATGATACCTATTGTGCTTTTCCTTTTTTCCATATCTGTTTGACCTTCATCCGGAGACGGATGAGTGCGGCCGCGCAGAAGAACATGTCATGTGTTTGGAAATGCTGCAGCTTTGCATACTCTCCCTCTTCTGGACGACTGTGTATACATAATCACGTTGTATTAATTAACTGGTGCAATGTTAATAAATAAATCTCTTATCTCTTATCTCTTATATAAATAAACAGAACTGAATTGAAATGTATCAATAGAATATGATTGTATCTGTATGTAATGTTATTATTTTTTGTTTGTTTGTTTAGCATGAGTTTCAACAAGAGTACTGCATGTGACACATTATATGCCCATCTTCAAACTATTATATAGAATTGAAGCAATCTATAACAATGGCTTGAGCAAGCAAATATTTCTGGATATTTTACCTTGATTTGTCACCTTGATCTCAGGGCTGGTGTGATGAAAACATTATGTGACACACGGCCTAGTGGTGGAACAAATGTGTTTCAAATTTTGTTAAAATATCTTGAGCTGATCCAAAGTTATGGCCCAGACAAGCAAAGACCTTGATTGACCATGACCTGGAACCTGGAGTGACAAAATAGATTGTGCAACATGCTATCTAGTGGTGGTAGACATTTGAATACATTTTCTTTAAATGATCTTGAGCGGATTAGAAGTTATGGTCAGGACAACATTATGGACATACAGACGGACAGGTTTATAATAGGAAAAGGAAATTATATATTTTTTTAAAGTTTGAGTATCTTTCAAATTCAGAGACCAAATAATGGTTTAATCACACTTCAGATACTACTGGGATGTTTCTATTTTGTTTAGATAATACTGATCATCCACAGAAATAAAGAAACATTCTGTACACTCATTAGGAAGCTGATGTATTGCACTAGAATTAACCAACTAAAATCCATCCATCTGCAGTCCAAAAGTCAATGGTTGGGTGATGGAGGCAACAAATCAAGTATGTGAATAGACAACTCTCTCCCCAGAAACTCACTCTAACTGCCCTTGAGAGATTCCAAGACCTTCAGTGGAGAGGCCAATTCCTCTAGCAAGTTCTATATCTGCCCTGAGTTCTCCTCCTAGTGGAGAATGCACCAAAGCCTTTCAGCAAGAAAGTCTGTGCTCAATAATCCAGATATCAAATCTGATAATTCTCAATCAGGTCATCTGGACAGAAACTGTCCAGATGACCTGATTGAGAATTATCAGATTTGATACCTGGATTATTGAGCATGGACTTTCTTGTCTTGAACCACTTTGGATGTGGCTGCCTGCCTGGGAGGAGTCGACGAGGGACAGGACGGCCTCCAGAAACCATCTTGGCTCCAGCAAACTGGTTGGTCCACTTAAGTTGTTTACTTGGTGGGGGAACAGCGTGCTGGAACCACTCTGACTGATGAAGCCCTCTGGAGTGAGGGTGAAACGTTTCTACTAAAAAAGAAACTGTCCAGATGACCTGATTGAGAATTATGAGACTTTCAGCAAGAAGCTTCCAGAAAGCTTCATACTCAGATGCATGACCCACCGCAGCTGACTTCTTTCACTGCGGAACAGCTGGGCAAGCACAACTCTTGTGTTAGTTATGCAGGAACCAGCAGCCTTTTAAAACACCTCTGTACCACATACACTTACAGAATATATTCAAAAACCCAAAAGCATAAATTCAAGGTAAAAGAAAGACAATACATCTGCAACTAGAGAAATTGCATTTCCTGTGAAAATGCAGTGTAAATTCTTTTTGCAGAAGAAAATGCTGAAATATAGCTGAAAAAAGCTAAAATAAATAAATAAATAAAAATCAGAAATGTAGCTGGGGGGAAAAAGCCTAAATCAACAGAAGAAAGCAGAAATAACACATATTTGCTGAATTAGGTTTAAATAAGCAGAAATTAGCACCAAAATTAGGAAATTTGCTAAAACAGATAAAATTAGCAAAAAGGACCAGAAAAGTAAAATACCATAACAAAGTTTAAGTTACCAGAAGGAAGTGGAGAGAGCACTTTTATTTATTTATTTGTTTATTTATTTTTAGCTGAATGACTGAAAAAAGTTGAAATTATTACAAAAAATCTGGAATTTGCTGAACAAGCTAAAATTAGCAGAAAATAGCTAAATAGTAGCTGAAATAACTGAAAATACCATAAATGGTAAATGGAGCTTATTATAGCACTTTCCAGCACCCTATGAGGGGCCCCAAAGCGCTTCACAGTACCAGCCATCCACCCATTCATACACCGGTAGCGGTAAATACGCTGAAAAGAGTCGAACAAGTTGAAATTAGTAGAAAGTGGCACAAATATTTTGAATTAATCTGAAAACAGCTAAAATTAGCAAAAATGTTAATGAGGTCACTGAAAAGGTAAAACAAACATAAATTAGCAACAACAACAAAAAAGGTAGAAAGAAAACATATTTGTCCAGTTAGGCTTAAAGAGGCAGAGATGAGCACAAATAAGAAGATACAGTATTATCTGAAAAAAGATGAAATTTTCAAGAAAACCGCTGAAAGGTAGCTACTAAAACATCCAAAAGAAGCTTAGTTTATTAGAAGGAAGTAGAGAGAGAACATTTTGCTGAATTAGGCAGAAAAAAATATAAATGAGTACAAAAAATCTGGTATTAGCTGAAAAATCTGAAATTAGCATAAAACGGCTGTAAAAAAAACTGCAGATGGAATAGCAGAAAAAGCTCAAACTTGCATAAATAAGCTTAAAGGAGCTGAAAAGAGGTAGAAGAAGCACACAATATTGTAGTTTGCAGAAACAAACACAAAACAGCTGAAAATAAACTGTTGAAATTAGCTGAAAGTAGCTGAAAAAAGATAAAATTTGCACAAGGAAGCTGAATGAAGCTGAAGCAGAACAAAACGTGAAAGGAGCAGTAAAAGGTTGTAAACAGATCTAAAGATTTGAAGAATGTAAAATGAGCTCAATTTATTTTCCGAGGGGGAAAAAAAGTTGCAGAAAAGGCCAAATATTTCAAAAAACAAAAAATACACCAATACCAACAGTCAGAACAGGATTGTCCTGACAGAGCTGAATATTTCAATTTATGATTTGTTGAAATAGCACATAAAATGTGGAACAATAAAGATGCCGAAAAATGTACGGAAGAAAAATGGATCACAATACTGTAGTGTGAATGTTTCATAAACATTCACAAAATAAACACAATATAATTATACTAGATTTAGGTGCTAATGTAAATTAATTAAATCTTACATTTCTATACAATACAAAATATTAAAAACAAAATACAAACTGGTTAGACATTCAGTCATCAATGGCTGGCTACTAAAATAGGAAATTCCCACATGTTCTCAAACCATCCATCAATCCATCCATCCATTACCATACCATACCACTTTATTTATAGAGCACTTAAAGGAGCTGTATGTAACTTTTCTAACAATATATTTTTAACATATTTCTTCACTCTGTCACTACCTCCTGACATACTGATTTTAGACAAGTAATCTCTGAAAAAAACTATTGTCCCCTTGCTTCTCTAAAAGCATTTCTAAAAAGCCACAGTGACACGCCGTTAACCAGCCAATAAAAACAGAGTTTGTAACCAGCCAATAAAAACAGAGCTTGAATTTGAATCAGCCAATAAAAACAGAGCTTGAATTTGAATTTCAGCAGAGCAAGGGTAACAGAGCCATATATGGCTCTGAGGGGGAGGGACCAGAAACGTGTCTCTGTTCAAAATTTTCCTAAGTTCCAGCGTGTTCCAGAAATTACATACTGAACCTTTAAACAGACACAAGGCCATCCAAAGTGCCATTGTATTTTACCCGCTTCTTCCATTTTTGGTCAAGGGGGTCACTGGTGCCCATTTCCAGCAATCACTGTGCGAGGGGCGGGGGACACCGTGGAAAGGTCACAAGTCCATCACTGGGACACATAGAGACAAACAAGACGAACAACCATTCACTCTCCCACTCACAACTACAGACAATTTAGAGTTACCAATCAGCCTAACATGCATGTTTTTGGTCTGTGGGAGGAAACCGGAGTACCCTGAGAAAACCCAAGCATGCACGGAGAAAACATGCAAACTCCACCCAGAAAGGCCCCCGGACCGGGATTTGACCATTATTTCCCCTAAAATGTAAAATGATCCATGCCCAGAAAGCAGGGAAAATGCGATTAGAAGACAGCAAAGCATGTTCAGTAAGCTGCTTCATTAGTGTGTAACATAATGATAGAAAAGGCAGCAGGAGAATCTGTGGAGGTCAAAGTGAGGTCAGGAAGAATAACTTGGAGTGAACTTTGTTTCTGTGTAGCCACATCAGCACACACAGTAACTTCTTGTAAACTGTTTACTGTGAGAAAATGCATATTTTGTGGGAAAATAGTCAAGAGTTTTATAAAAGATACACCCGAGTCTCTGAGTCTCAAGCAAGGGTACTAACTTTGGGTCTGTATCATGACTAGTGCCAGAAATATTCCACTGTTTGAGAAAATAATCATTTTACCTATCCGGTAACACTTTACAATAAGGTACATACAATTTGATTAACTGCTAGGGAACTCAGGAACGACTCAGGAGCTAATAGTAGTTAACCAGTACTTGCTCAGGAACACACAGCCAAGCCCTATCAGAGGACTACTGGTGAGTTACCTAGTAAATGAAGAGGAACTAATCAAGAACAAATGGGTAGTTAAGGAAACTAAAGGGGAACAAATCAGGGGAACAAATCAGGAGCTAATGAGCAGTTAACCGGTACTTACTCTGGAACACACAGCCAAGCCTTATTAGACGACTACTGGTTAGTTACCTTGGAAATGAAGATAAACCAATCAAGAACTAATGGGCAGTTAACAAGAAAACCAAAGAGGCATGAATCTGGAGCTAATGGGTAGTTAACCAGTACTTAAGTATCAAATGGAGAATTTCTCCTGTTTCTGTGGTAACAAGCTAGTACGGTAGTCCTAATAATACTTGGCTGTGTGTTCCCAAGTAAATACTGGTTAACTAACCATTAGTTCCTGGTTAATTCCTCTTTGGTTTCCTTGGTAACCACCCATTAGTTCTTGATTAGTTCCTCTTCATTTACAAGGTAACTAACCAGTAGTCCCATAATAAGTCTTGGCTACGTGTTCCTCAGTAATTTCTGGTTAACTCTTGATTTGTTCCTGAGGCGTTCCATAGTAGTTATAAGCCAACGTTGTGTACCTTATTGTAAAGTGTTACCCATCAGCTCATTCTGTACAGTGAAGTCTAAATGTGCACGTGAAGTCATGAGAAGCAAAATGCATTTTCAAATTGTGTCTCTTTGATAGAATCATTTTGGATACAATGCACTGCTTGTATCTATTAGGAGGGCAGTGTGCTCGCTTTCCAGCATGAAAGCTATTTCGTCAATCACTTAGAAAGACAACCTGGTAAATTCACATGCCTGGGAAGACGGCGATGCCTTCAAATGAAGGGCACAGCCGTTGTTTTGATCGCAACAAGCCTGAACAACGGTGAAAAATATACCACAGTGATTTGATAGACTGCCAAAGAAGCTATCCCCACATCCCCTCACACACGACACTAGCCGCATATAGATTCCAGCTAATGGGCTAATTTACAGGCGCAGGTAGTTTACAATGCAGCTAGGCAAAATCTCTAGCTGCATCCCAAATATGTATTCTGACATCAACTCCGAGTTCCAGATAGTCAAAGCCCTGCTGCACTCCGTGATTGCTTCTCCAACTGAATTGAACTCTGTGACACATCCAGTTTAATATTTTGATGTGCACCCCTTGTTGAAGAAGAACATCAAATGAAGCAAAAAGGTTTTTATTTAGGCAACTCAGTGAAATCAGGGTTGCCAGGACAGCTTATTATAGGCTAATTTGAGCACCTGTTTTCAAGCTGCTTACAAATTAAATATGTGGCTGTATTTATTTATTTATTTATTTATTCCTTCCTGTAGTGTTTTTGCTACAGTGCATATTTATTTTTAATCTTCCTTTTCCATTGTGCATTCTGTCTGTTTAGTCAAGCAAAAATGAAGCTGGAAGGTTTTCTGTTTTCTTTTTCTTTCTTTTTTTTTCTGCAGCTGTTTTGCAAACAATGCTGATGGAATCATCTTATGGTGAGAAGGGACCAAGTTATAGGCTTTGTTTGCCAAATTATAAATACGGTTATGCAGGATCATATTCTCAGATCCTGTGAACTGTGTTACGACTTGAAGTCTGTGTTGAAGATAACACCCAGCTACTACCACATTAATGTTATAGCCAACATTTGTCAGCTAAATGAAACTAGCTGTGGAAGCCATCTTGAATTAACGAGTTATAGATTTGCATCCGATAATTACTTCTAAATGTTGTTTTAAAATTTGTCTTGTGGTTTAGGAGCTATTTTGCCAACAGTTCAACAAGGTTAAAAGCTATTATAGCTTGATTTTGTTTTGTTTTATATCAATACTTTTATTTAATTTTCATTTTATATGCTTTTTATGGCTGTTTATTGCAGTTTGTACCTCATCGGTGGTTTTGTTTAAAACAGGTCTCTCTTTTAAATGAGTCCTTGTGACTCAATGAGACTAACCTGTATAAATAAAGGTTGCATGAAAAAAAGCTCAAGCTGAAGTTTTAAGCTAAAATAATGTATAATGTGTAGTGCTCCACAGTATGTGTTGATTCACTATCAGCTACTATCAACCCAAATCTTAGCTTAATATCAGCAAAACTGACTTAATTAGAGTCATATTTGTGTTGTCAGACATAAAAAAAAATAGGGATCACTTTACAATAAGGCTCCCCTTATAGATGCTAATAAATAGTTTAGACATACATCATGAATTCCTCTATAAACACTTTATAAATAATTAAAAGGTGCATTAATTAAGGGCGACAGAGACAAAACGGATTAGTTTCTTGTCAAATAGAGTCAAATCTGCCACCTACATATTTAATCTAGAGTTGTTATATTAAACATTTCAGACTAAGTTACTACCTTGTAACCATGTCTACCTCGTATTGTCTGGTTTGAGAAGCTCAGTCGTCACCTCCTTCTACAGGTGTGCAGTGGAGAGCATCCTGTGCTCCAGCATCAACGTGTGGCATGGAGGCTGCACAGCTGCAGAAAGAAAAAGCTTTGCAGAGAGTGGTGAAGGCTGCACAGAAGATCTTGGAGTCAGTCTCCCCACCATCACAGACATCTACATCTCCAGATGCAAGAAGAGAGCCACCTGCATCATGAAGAACCCCCCACAAAATCCATCAAACACTTTTTGCCCCGCTCTCCTCAGGTAGGAGGTTAAGGAGCATTAATTGTAGAACCACTAGACTGAGGAACAGCTTCTACCCTGAGGCTGTTAGACTCATGAATCTCTAACCAGAACAATCACCGTGAAAAAAAATTAAATCACATCATGTTGCTGCTGATCTGTTTCATGTTGCTGTGTTCATTCTTGCTCATCTGCTCACATAGACTCATGTTGTTACTGCTGTGTATTGTTTTTATACTAATACTGTAGTGCTTAGCATATTTTTAGTTAATGATTTTCTTAGTTGGGCAGCACAGTGGCACAACTGGTACACAACATGGCACAACTGGTATAGCTGCTGCCTCTCAGCGAGCAGGTCCCTGGTTCAAATCCCGGTCCGGGGGCCTTTCTGGGTGGAGTTTGCATGTTCTCTCCGTGCATGCGTGGGTTTCCTCCGGGTACTCCAGTTTCCTCCCACAGACCAAAAACATGCATGTTAGGCTGATTGGTAACTCTGAATTGTCCCTAGGTGTGAGTGAGAGAGTGAATGGTTGTTCGTCTCTATGTGTCCCTGTGATGGACTTGCAACCCATCCAGGGTGTACTCCGCTCCTCGCACAGTGATTGCTGGACATGGGCACAAGCGACACCGTGACCCAAAAATGGAAGAAGCGGGTAAAGATAATGGATGGATGGATGGATGGATTTTCTTAGTTCATATTTTAACCTGTATTACTGTTCTTCTTGTACATTTTATTGTTGTATCTAACTGGGACACTGTGTACACAATTTCGCTCCACCACATGCACCACATGTGGTGCGAATGACAAATAAAGAAATTCTGACACTGTAAGTACAATAAGCATTTGTAAACCCGTTGTGCTTACAAAGTAGTAACTTAGTCTGAAAGGTTTAATATAACAACTCTAGATGAAATATATAAGTGGCAGGTTTGGCTCCCTATTTTGCAAGAAACTTGTCAGTTATTTTTCTCTGTCACCCTTAATTAATGTATACAAAGCAGTTATCAATTATTTATGAAGTGTTTATAGATGAATTAGCATTGTACTTATAAACAATTTATTATCCATCTATAAAGGGAGCCTTACTGTAAAGTGGTGCCATAATGTTCCTATAATCTGAGACACAGTAGAGCAGATAGCATCATCACAAGGATGTTTAATAGTTTATTCCCTGCATCAGTCAAGTGCTTCACTGGTCATTTGCCATGGTCTACTTTATGTACAGAGTAGATAGAAACCACTGTGTTCTTATTTAAATTGTACTAGGTGTTATTTCAGTGTTTTGACTATGACTGAGAGAACTCTGCACAATAATTTAATTGTGCCTGGATTGTTTGTCTGTGCAAATAATAATAGTTTTAAAAAAAAGTTGGGTAAGGCTAATTAGTTGTGGTGGTCATCTTGAATTGGGTTGACTCCAAACAGTAATAGAGTCAGAGTCAGAGTCAGAGAGTCTTTATTGTCATTTGCACCGCAAATAACGAGATTATGTACACAGGGTCCCAGTTACATCCAACAACAAATGCAAGAGAAAAACAGTAATAACATCTAGAATTAACTAAGAGAAACATCAACTAGTAATACACTAAGCCCTAATGTAGTGGAAAAACATCATTATAAACAGCAGCACGAACATGAGTCTGTATGAGCAGATGGTCACAGATGAACACAGCAACAAGAAAACAGATCAGCATCAGCATGATGTGATATTTTGCAGTGTTTATTCTTATTATTTATTTATTCATGAGTCTAACAGCCTCAGGGTAGAAGCTGTTCCTCAGTCTAGTGGTTCTACATTTGATGCTCCTCAACCTCCGTCCTGAGGGGAGTGGGGCAAAGAGTGAGTGTGCTGGGTGAGTGAGGTCTTTCATGATGCAGGTGGCTCTTTTCCTGCATCTGGAGGTGTAAATGTCTGTGATGGTGGGGAGACTGACTCCAACAGACTTCTGTGCAGCCTTCACCACTCTCTGTAGAGCTTTCCTCTCTGCAACTGTGCAGCCTCCATGCCACACATTGATGCTGGAGCACAGGATGCTCTCCACTGCACACCTGTAGAAGGAGGTGAGAACTGGGCTGCTCAGACCAGCTCGTCTCAGCCGTCTGAGGAAGTAGAGTCTCTGATGACCTTTCTTGATCAGGCTGGTGGTGTTGTTGCTCCAGCTGAGGTTATCATTCAAGTGTACACCCAAGTATTTGTAGCTGGAGACCACTTCCACTGCAGATCCACCTATGTTCAGTGGGGCGTGGGTGTGTTTGTTCCTTCTGAAGTCCACAATCATCTCCTTTGTCTTCTTCACATTCATGTGAAGGTTATTCTCTTTGCACCAGCTCTCCAGGTGTTCCACCTCCTGTCTGTAGCTGGACTCATCATTGTTTGTGATGCATCCCACCACCGCTGTATCATCTGCAAACTTAACAATATGACAGCCTGGATGTGTGGCTGTACAATCATATGTGAGCAGAGTGAACAGAAGAGGGCTCAGCACACATCCTTGAGGAGAGCCAGTGCTGAGGGTGATGGTGGAGGAGGAGAAGTTGTGGATCTTCACGGACTGTGGTCTGTTTGTTAAGAAGTCTAGTACCCAGTTACAGATGGAGGGGCTTAGTCCAAGTGTGGATAGTTTGTCTATCAGAGTTTGGGGGATCATGGTGTTGAAAGCAGATGTGAAGTCCACAAAGAGCAGACGCACGTATGAGTCCTTCTGATCCAGGTGGGTGAGAGCAGTGTGGACCACAGAGGAGATGGCGTCCTCTGTTGATCGGTTCTCGCGGTATGCATATTGATGAGGGTCCTCGCTGATGTTGACGGTTGTCTTGATGTGGGACATGACCAGTTTCTCAAAACATTTAGCGACTATCGGGGTGAGAGCCACCGGTCTATAGTCATTCAGACCAGTCACTGTGGAGCTTTTTGGGACTGGGATGATGGTGGCAGTCTTCAGGCAGGTGGGAACTGACTCCAGTGAAAGTGAGGTGGTGAAGACGTCAGCCAGCACCTCACAGAGCTGGTCCGCACATTCCTTCAGAACTTTCCCTGGGATGTTGTCTGGACCCGTAGCTTTATGAGGGTTGATCCTTCTGAGACTACCTCTCACTTCTGCTGCGGTCACTTTGAGGTGCTCCTCGTCTGGTGATGAGGTGAGTCTGGTGCTAGCTGGTCTGTTTGGATCTTCAAAACGTGCATAAAACTTATTGAGGGCATCAGGCAGGGATGGGTCCCTGGGGCATTGTTTGCTTTTGCCCTTGTAGTCTGTTAAGCATTTGATGCCCTGCCACATGCTCCGTGGATCATGTGAGATGAACTGACCCTCGATCCTCTGTGCATACGCGGCTTTGGCCTTCTTTATGCCATCATCCAGTTCTCTCCTGCACTTTCTCAACTCCTCAGTATCTCTAGACTTGAATGCAGTGTCCCTGGCTGCCAGCAGGGTGCGGACATCCTTATTTAGCCAGGGTTTTTGATTGGGGTAAAATTTAACATAAAGACTTGGTCTAGCGTCTTATTTCCTCGTGTTGCTGTGAAAACGTGCTGATTGAAGGTTGGAAGGATGACACGTAAATCCACATGATTGAAGTCCCCGGAGACAATGAAAAGCCCCTCAGGATATTTACACTGCAGCGAGGTGAGTAAGTCATGAATTTCTCCCTGGGCGTCGTTGGCATTAGCATCGGGTGCTATGTAAACAGCGCTTATTATTATCGCTGAATAGTCGCGGGGGAGGTAATGTGGACGACATCTTATTGTTAAAAGCTCCACAGCAGCTGAGCAGATCCTGCTGATAACGGCACAGTTCGTGCACCAGTCTTTGTTAACGTAAATGCAGACGCCACCGCCTCGTGCTTTCCCCGTAGTCTCGATGCACCGGTCCGTTCTGAAAAATAGCCTATTATCCAACTCATAAACAGAGTCAGGAGTGTCCTCATTGATCCACGTTTCCGTGAGGCAAAGCACCGAGCATCTCCTCATCTCCTCCGACGTTGTTACTCTCAGACGAAGCAAATCCATCTTGTTGTCCAGCGAGCGCACGTTGGACAGAAAAAGAGCCGGCATCGGGGGTCTCCCGGTTTTAGCGTCTGCCCGCAGTCTCGTCATAATTCCTGCTCGACAGCCACGCTTTTTCCCTCGAGAGCACCGTTTCCTCTTCTTTCCTCCGGAGCGCATCTGCTTCCAGAAAGATGATCTTAGCAGATCCAATCTTCCGAGCTCTGATTTGAGTTCGTTGCTGATTTCAGCTGTGCCTTGTGGTAAATCCGCTCCAATTCTTAACAGCTCAGTTCGGCTATAATTCACCCGCAAAAAACGCGCAGAGTCAGGTACAAAAACACTATTAAAACTACTAAAAACTGGGGATGTTCTGGGAGCCCATGAAGCTGCGGCTGGTCTGAGCGCGGCCATCTTGCTATATATATATATATATATATATATATATATATATATATATACTATATATATATATATATATAT
>JBBPBX010020417.1:0-11572 GCA_038048925.1 Garcialebias charrua | reverse complement strand
TAATTAGCTATTTTTGGATGTAACTGGGACCTTGAGTAAACAATTTTGTTCCATTTTATGTACCACATGTGATGCAAAGGACAATAAAATACATTTGACTTGAACTTGATGTCAATCAAGAGTTATAAACACTATATAATTATGTAGATGTTTATATAAATGTATTTAGCTACTCTGGTAAATGATGTAGCGTAATCATCATATACAGTACACACAATAGTGCAGTGAGTCCTCATCACTAGGTGAGGTGAGTAGGCATCATAGTTTCCATCCATTCTTACTCATCCAAGACTTGATGATACATCCATCCATCCATCCATTATCTTTATCCGCTTCTTCCTTTCCAGGTCGCGGGGGGTCATTGATGCCCATGTTCAGCTATCAAAGTCAGAGAGAGTCAGAGTTCCTTTATTTGTCATTTACACCACATGTGGTGGAACAAAATTGTGTACAAAGGGTCCCAGTTACATCCAACAATAAAATGCACAAGAAAAACAGTAAAAAGGTTTAAGATATGAACTAAGAAAAACAACTAAAAATATGCTAAGCACTAATAGGATAAAAACAATATGCAGAACAGCAGCACAAACATAAGTCTGTGTGAGCAGATGAGTACAAATGAACACAGCAACATGAAACAGATCAGAAGCAAGACAATGCTATTTTTCACATAATACATTATGAGCATGCATCAGGGTATTTTTTGCAGTGATTATCCTGGTTAGAGATTCATGAGTCTAACAGCCTCAGGGTAGAAGCTGTTCCTCAGTCTAGTGGTTCTACACTTAATGCTCCTCAGCCTCCTTCCTGAGGGGAGTGGGGCAAAAAGTGTGTGCTGTGTGAGCAGGGTATTTCATGATGCAGGTGGCCTTCTTCCTGCATCTGGAGGTGTAGATACACACTTCTGTGCAGCCTTCACCACTCTCTGCAAAACTTTTATTTCTGCAGCTGTGCAACCTCCATGCCACACGTTGATGCTGGAGCACAGGATGCTCTCCACTGCACACCTGTAGAAGGAGGTGAGGACTGAGTGTCCCAGACCAGCTCGTCTCAGCTGCCTGAGGAAGTAGAGTCTCTGATGACCTTTCTTTATCAGGCTGGTGGTGTTGTTGTCCCAGCTGAAGTTGTCATTGAGGTGCACACCCAAGTTCATGTAGCTGGAAACCACTTCCACTGTAGATCCTCTTATGTTCAGTGGGGTGGTGTGTTTGTTCCTTCTGAAGTCCACAATCATCTCCTTTGTCTTCTTCACATTTATGTGAAGGTTATTCTCCTTGCACCAGCTCTCCAGAAGTTCCACCTCCTGCCTGTAGCTGTACTGTACTTATAGCTGTTTGTGATGCATCCCACCACCACTGTATCATCTGCAAACTTTATAGTATGACAGCCTGGATGGGTAGGTGCACAGCCATAAGTGAGCAGAGTGAACAGCAGAGGGCTCAGCACACAGCCCTGAGGGGAGCCAGTGCTGAAGGTTATGGTGGAGGAGGAGAAGTTGTGGATCCTCACTGACTGAGGTCTGTTGGTTAAGAAGTCTAGGACCCAGTTACAAATAGAGGGGCTTAGATTCAGCTTCAGATTCAGATTCTGTTTATTATCGCCATTGTCAATGAACAGGATTCACAGACTAGGAATTTGCTTCGGCATAACGGTGCATAAAATATAGAAACATAAAAAACATTAACCATAAAACATCAATACAATCGATACAATATTCAGTGAACAAAACCTACTAAGAAACAGTGCAATTAGAGTGGTGCAATCAAAATACAGTGATACAGTGATTCCCAATCAAAATACAAAATACAGCGACCAAGGCAAGTTATGGGGTAACATGGTTATGAGTGTTCAAAAGTCTGACAGCAGAGGGGAAGAAACTGTTTTTATGGCGGGAGGTTCTGGTCCCAATTGACCGAAGCCTCCTGCCTGAGGGGAGTGGTTCGAACAGACCGTATGCAGGGTGGCAAGGGTCAGCTGTGATCCAACCTGCTCGCCTCACAGTCCTGGAGACGTACAGGTCATGGAGAGATGGGAGACTACAGCCGATTACCTTCTCAGCAGAGCGCACAATGCGCTGCAGTCTGTGTCTGTCCCTGACTTAGACCTAGTGTGAGTAATTTGTCCATCAGGGTTTGGGAGATCATGGTATTGAATACAGACTGAAGAGAATATGGATGTAGGAGTCTTCTGCTCCATGTGGGTGAAAGCAGTGTGAACCACATAGGAGGTGGCTTCTGTTGATGGATTATTGTGGTATGTGTACTGGTGAAGGTCCTCATTGATGTTGATGTGGGTCATGACCAGTTTTTCAAAGCATTTGGCAACTATTGGGGTGCGGGCTACTGACCGGAAGTAATTCAGACCAGTCACTGTTGAGCTCTTTGGGACTGGGATCATGGTTATGGTCTTCAGGCAGGTGGGGACTGTTGCCAGGGTAAGTGAGGATTTTAAGTATGGCAACATGCTGGTCAAATCTTGGCAGGCAGTCTTTTAGATTCACTATCGCTGTGTGAGAGGCGGGATATACCCTGGACAGGTCGCAAGTCCATTGTGATTAAATCAAAGACAGCTGGACTTTTATTGTATCATAAAGACACTTCATATTTCATCCAAAATATTTATTGGGTTCTAAATATTCATTCACCTCACACTTTTGGATGATAAGTGAATGATTATTCAGTATGTATCTAAATAACCCTTGAGAAATGAACTTGAATTCAAAATAAATGTCAAGGTTTCTTTATTATAGTTATTTGACACCTTAAAATTATGACCATTATTGGTCAAGAGGACCAGACTTAGCTTTTTTAGATATGACCATTATTGTCCAATGACAACTCATCTCAGTCAATTGAACTATTTGCAGAATTGTTTTGGGCATTGTTTATTTAAATCAGTGATTCTGGAGATACAGATAGAGATTTTTCATGGTTTTTGACCACAATTTATCAAAAAAAGAAAAAAATTAAGAAGTTTAACATTACAATTAATTGTAATATATGATAAACTCACATTTTTCTAAGGACATAGCTGTTTCTGTAGCCACTCCAAAATTATGGGACAATCTCTCTTTTCCCATCGGAATATACTCTTTACTGTCCTTTTTTTTTAACGCTTTTAAAATCATTTATAATACATAGCTTTTGGCACAGCCTGAGACCTGCTCTGCACTTCAGTTTTATTGATTTTAGTGATTTTACTGTTTAAACTGATTTACTATTTGTATGTGTTTAAATGTTATTGCTTTTACAGAAACAGCACTTTGTTGCAGCTATGTTTTTTTTCAAAGGGCTTTATAATAAAACTTGTATTATTATTATTATTATTATTATTATTATTATTATTATTATTATTATTATTATTATTATTATTATGAGTTTATTTATTTGTTTATTGTTTACTGTCATAAATACATACAAATGAATCTAGTCCTTGCTAATTATTTGACCAATCCCTGCAAAAAGTACACTGACAAATTCCTGGTAGGATTTTTTTGTTTGGATAAAACAACATAAAAAATAGCACACATAAATACATGGTTTGGTTCATAAATGATCCCACTTGGTCACTTGAGGGTTTAATAAGCCCTACTACTATTGACCTCTCTGCAAGCGCAATATTTCTATGAGCAGTGAAGGTATCTTAGCCTCAGCACTTAGTTTTGCTCTTCATGGTTTAAAACTCAAATAATAGACAGACACAACCCACTGATGACAACAGAGTGCAGCACAGAGGAGCCATAATAACCATTCGATACCCAGAACACAAAGTTCTGCCAAAACGAACTCAAGGTCAGAGATGCATTTGAACTGAAGGCAAGCCACAAACTCTGAGCTGTTGGTTTTATCAATTTTCCTTCTACACCAGCCCGGCAATTAGTTTCACAGGCTATGAAACTTTTTTTTTTCCTTTTTCGATTGGTGAGTGAGTAAAATTGTGAAAAACCTTGGTCTGCTAAGAACACACACACACAAAATGGTGACAAGAAGATGATAAGACAGACATAAAACACAGGTGTTCAAGCAGTAAAATAAGGAGACATACTCATGCCTTCATCAAATATGACAGACTGAACATGCAGTGGCCTTATAAAAGTCACATCTGGTTCCTGCTCCTCCTTCATCCACGCTGCATGCTTCTCAATCTGCCTCATCTTCTAATTTTGTGGCACTTAATGTACAAAGCCACACAAGGAAGCACACACACTGAAAACACAATTAGAATGTCACCCATATGACCTTGAGGGGAAGTAAGTAATATCAGTTTCCAAGGCAACAATGATTCTAGTTTTAACAGGCCATATTTCACAGTCTGTCCTAATGAACATACAGCATGTGTAATTTTGATTGAGCGCCAGCCTGCCTCCGGGATAATGACTTTGACGGTTCTTAGCAGATTTGATGACTTGATGACAATGGATTTGCTTATTTATGCGAAATTTTGCTCAAGTTCCTTCGTAATAAACATAATTAGCTTCATGACACGTCGTAAAGCCACAGTAATCGTTCCATCTTGTTCAAGGTTTGCTCCATGCAGGCTGCATCTGTTTGCTATAAAACAGTCAAACGATCGCATTTTTACTGAGGTGTAAGTAAAAGTTGACTTGGGGAAGAAAAGCTGCCTCCCAGTGCCAATGCCATCAAGAGTGTTAAAAAAGGCTGTTAAAAATGAAAACACTATTGAGGCAAGGAGACAATGTCCTGGAGATACAACCCTCTAGGAGAGTCATCATGGTTTATAGTGGCCTATAAAAATTTCCAGGAAAATGGGATTGAGTATTGACTTGAGTAAAAGTGTGTTAAATCCTTCACACAGATTATGGTGGGGGAAGGTCAACGACACCATCATGAATCACAATTTATCCCACTGTCATACTTACTAAGTTTGGTTGCCACAATGGAAATATTGTGTTGGGCGACGCTCTCTCTGTCAAGCAGCTCATTTGTGGAAATCGTTCCTTCCACTGGATCGATGTCAAAGTAGCTGTCCAAGTCACTCTTCCAGTCAATGGAATATCTAAAAGAAAATGTGTATTTAACCGTGTTATTTCCAACATAAAGCAAATAATTAAAGCACAATGATTCTCCCTCAGGGCTCATACTTGAGTTAGGTGTAATGTGATGTTGGAGTAGTCTTCATTACTCATTCTGAATGGTCATTTCTAGAAAATGTGCTGAGGATTGCACATACATTCCAATCTAGTAATGGAGCAGACATTTGGCCATGCTGAGCTAATGGTTTTCGAGGGAACATAAATGAATTTTATACACTGTTGAAAGCGTATCAATCTCTCACGGCCTATGAACAACAAAGACGTAAAATCTTGGTTTGGTGTCTGATAACAGCAAGTCTAGTCTTCTCTTGGAAAAGCAACCGTGGTCTCACCAAGCTGCTCTGAATGCAAATACAGAAACTTAAAAAAAGGGGTAAGATCAGAAACTAAACCACAGACCGGTGACAGCACCATTCATCACCCCACGCTGTTTGATTCTAAAACGGCCATTTTTCATTAATAATTTTACAATCGTTGATGGAATTCCATCAGGAGGAAGTAATATTTTATTACCCTTCACAAGGAGGTCACATGTTGTGAATCTGATGCCGTGCCCATGGGTACATTCTCAGAGCGTATTCATAATTTTTCATGGTGTTGAGCGTCAACTTTTCTATACAGAGTAGCCTCACTGCACACACATTCTGGAAGTTTTTTAAAATGTATTTTATTTTATCCCCCCTTTCTTTTTTTGTGGCAAGCTATTTGATCTTGAAAGACAATCACACATGAATATTTATCATGCTTGTTTGCTGTACTTCAAAACCTGAAACTGGACTTGACTCAGACATGTACAAAAACAGCCCTGGAGCTTGTTCAGCCCCTTCAGTCTTTTAGAGTAATGTGAATAATAGCCAAATTGATTCAGTAAACAGCGAGGGAAAAAAAAGAAGAGAGAAACAAAAGAACAAGCTTGAGTATTTGATTTCAGATTTGATTTGTCCTCTCACTAACTTTGTGCTGGATGTAGCCTTGAAGTGAACATGAATTGGCTGAACAACTTTAGGGCGAGTCTCTTTGATAAATATTGCAGCCAAACTTGCATCAAAAGTTCAAAAGATCAATGGATTGAAATGTTTCCTTGGGCAAAGCACTTTTTCTTTTCTCTTTAGGAGGGCCTTCTGTGGGACTCCGTGTGCTCCTGACACGTGTTTTGTTTTTTGTTTAACTCAGTTGCAAAAAAAAAACCAACAACATTGCTATAATGAGAGCATCACAAATAAAAGTTTAATGTTTCAGCAAAACAATAAACCTCCATCAGCTCTTTCAGATTATTTAACCAAAAAAACAAAGGATGGGGGTGGGAGGTATGACCACATTTAAGAAGATGGAAAACAATCAGGAAATTGCTTTTAATTGTAACCGGTCCAGTTAATTAAATGATAATCAAAAGCTGTTAAATAATTCATAAATCTAAGAGTCTACATAGCACTAACTCTATACTACTTACAGCTGTAGGTATGAAAATGAATTACACTTATCTCCTGCTTTGAAGAGTTGTGATGATAATTGCCTGAATCTCAACAATGTACAAGAGGTGATTTCACACAAAAAGACAAGTGTCTTTTTATTATCCACATGCACAGATCTTTTTTTAATCTGTCCACCTTATTCCTGGGGGCTCTACTGATTGTGAGTACAACTTCCTGTCAGACACAGAAAGTTGCAGTAAGCATTGGTTAACCATTGTAGCGGAGCACGAACCACAGTTTATTTGAAAGTAATTTAGATCCAGTATAGCAGATAGAAAACAGTTTTTGTTTTGTTTACATTTATTTAACAATTGTAAAGTTTATTAAAATAGCCTTGTGGAGTTCAGATACCTGTTGTTCTGTTAGCGGCTGCACGGACAACCACACCAGACTAAATCAGGGACCACAACAACAGTGTTTTGAACACAGACCAAAACCCCCAAAAAAAGTATTCCTGTGAAAAGCTGTATAGTTTCCATCTCCTACTTACAAATGAGGAATTAAGAAGAATGTTGCTGAAAAATCTGAATTTGAAGAAACCACTCAAAACACTGTATGTGTGCTCATTTCACTTTGTTAACAAACGGCCGAAGGAGGAAAACCTGCATACTACTTTGTGGCTGGGCTACGATAGACTACCGGAGAAAAGATGCCGAATCTTCAGAAGGGTTGAGAACAGTGACAAGAATATCAGGTATGATTTCAAGTGTATGGAGGGCACAGCATTATAGTATGTATTTGTCTTCAGTGTTACCATTTTCTCTGTAATTAACCCAAGCACAGTGATGGAGGACTTTAAAGCTTTGGTTTGGCTCTTTGTCTGCTTTAAGTTAAATAATCTGCTCATACAGACTCATACAGACTCGTGTTCGTGCTGCTGTTTGGAGTGATGCTTTTCTATGATATTAGTGCTTAGTGTATTTTTAGTTGATGTTTTTTCTTAGTTCATATCTTAGATGTTATTACTGTTCTTCTCTTAAATTTTATTGTTGGATGTAACTGGGACCCTGTGTACATAATCTTGTTTCATCACGTGTACCACATGTGGTGCAAATGACAATGAAGATTATCTGACTCTGATAAGATTGTGTCCCACCTCTTTTAACAAAACTCGACCAACCTACTGTGTAGATACTGATACACCTCAGAGCTTTTCAGGCTGTTCATCGCTTCACTATCGGAAGCAACCGAGTGAATGAAGTAGCCAAATATGCTAGTAGATGTAATCTGCAGCCATTTGTTCAGGTTGTCCTCCCCTCCCTCATACGCTATAGACAGCAGTATGATTATATTGTCCAGTTTGAGCTCTGACAGGTGGTGTTCACACATTTAAATTAAATCCACAATGCTTGGAGAAACGACATTAGCTCTTACTGTTCACACAGACAAATGCCGGTTCTAGTGCACGCCAGAAGTGTCACCTATAATTCATGCAAGGCAGCATGGAGCTAGGAATAAGGTGGATAGTTGTCCAGGAGTACTGTTTGAAAGTATATGGTGGTCATGGCTCTTCAGTATTTTGTTAGCTGTGGTATTAACGTTTTAGTCAAAGATGAAGCCAAACTTTCAACCTTTAAACTCATTCAAACTTTGGGAAGCTCTAGAATTTGTCAACAATGCAGTATTCATGAAGCCTCTCTCTTCCTTCAGCTAGAGATAACATAAACGCATAGCACTAAATAGCTGAATCAATTGAGTTTAAAGTCTAAAAGCTTTATTCCCTATGCATGACGGGTCATCTGGTCTATTGTGTTGAAGGAAAGAATGCAACACTGCTCTAAAGATGTACAAAATAACAATGTCATCTGTGGAACTGATGAATATTTAAAATGCTTGAGACAAAGTGGAAATCTGCAGAGCAGAGGGCACTAGCTTTATTGAACAAATGTCTGCTTCTGCAAGTCTTTTGTTTTCTTGGAAATTAAATATTCATAATAAAACATCTGCTGGCCATGCAACATGTTTTTCCCTTTTTTTTGCCACTTTCAGATAACACTAGTGACTCATCTTGGAGCAAAAAAACAACGTTTTTTGAAACAATCCATCTCACTAAAAGTGTCTTGCAGATATTAAAATATATTTTTAAAGTGGCATATATGTTTTTAAAGTGCATTGTATTTTATGTTAGCAAAGGACAGGGTATTTTTATCTACAACTATCCAAAATAAAATAAAAAAGTGTAGAAGGTTGAATGTTACATGTTTTAATGGGACTCAAAAAGTCAAAAGAGAAAATACTTAAAAAGCTAAGAGTATAATGCATAATCTACTCTTAAATATTATTCAAGCATGAGCAAAACTCTTAGGTCAAAATGTATTAAACTTACCTAACTTATGTTGTTTGTTACCTGCACAGTGACATCTGGACATGGGCACCAGTGACCTTTGTGACCCAAAAAGGAATAAGCTGGTAAAGATAATGGATGGATGGATGGATGGATGGGACCTGTATTTAACCAGACAAACCTTACATGTTTTTAGACTATAGGAGGAAACCAGAGTACCAGAGAAAATCCATGGAAACACAAGAAGAACATGTGAACTGAACTCCATGCAAGGTCCAAACCTAGGATTTTGGACATTCTTGTTGTGAGGCAACCATGCAAACCATCAATCCATTGTGCTTTCCACAATACAGTACTACCATGATGCTCAAGCAAGTTAACAATATACATTTTTTAAAAGTTGTCCAGAACTCCGCCATCCATCCATCCATCCATCCATCCATTTTTGTCCGCTTATCCGGGGTCGGGTCGCGGGGGTAGCAGCCTAAGTAGGGAGGCCCAGACTTCCCTCTCCCCAGCCACTTGGAGCAGCTCCTCTGGGGGAATCCCAAGGCGTTCCCAGGCCAGCCGAGAAACATAGTCCCTCCAGCGCGTCCTGGGTCTTCCTCTGGGTCTCCTCCCGGTGGGACATGCCCGGAACACCTCACCAGGGAGGCGTCCAGGAGGCATCCTAACCAGATGCCCGAGCCACCTCAACTGGCTCCTCTCGATGTGGAGAAGCAGCGGCTCTACTCCGAGTCCCTCCCGGATGACTGAGCTTCTCACCCTATCTCTAAGGGAGAGTCCAGACACCCTGCGGAGAAAACTCATTTCAGCCGCTTGTATCCGAGATCTCGTTCTTTCGGTCACAACCCAAAGCTCATGACCATAGATGAGGGTGGGAACGTAGATCGATCGGTAAATTGAGAGCTTTGCCTTTCGACTCAGCTCTCTCTTCACCACGACAGACCGGTACAGCGCCCGCTTCACTGCGGATGCTCCGCCAATTTCTCCGCCAATTTCCTTACTTTTGCAAAACAGGCCAAGTATATAGAGTTTCATCTTAATGGATTAGAATGCAATTTAAAATGTATGTCAGTAATTTGAGAGAAACATTTTTTTTATATAGATGCATTATACATAGCACAATATGTTTAAAGTGTTTATTTCCATTGGTGGCTATTAAGAAGAAATAGTGGAGCAGTCATCCTAATCACTAACCACACTACCGGTAATTTAAAATTTATAAACCATTATACTAGTATAAACTTTATTTACCTTTACAGTAACTTTTTTTTTGTGTGGGAAAATACAAAACATAAACAGGATGTATGAATAATTTACTAAAATATTTCAGTGGTTTGTCCATCGCTGAGATTTAAATGTTGAATGTTAATAGTTTAATAATTTTTTTTCTTTTTTTTTTTCTTTCTTTCTGAATTGAATGGAGCAGGGAATGTAAGTCATCTTTAATGTTTTTGGTGTAAGATAATCATTGGGTAGGAGATACACTTTGAATAAAACAAAGGTATTTTTTTTTTGTGTTATCATTGCTTGTCCAAGCAGACATGTGTACATGTGTAGTGGCAGTTATCTTTGATTCTGAGTTGTAATCCATCTGGCCTATCCAGTTGGAGGTGTGTGTGTGTGTGTGTGTGTGTGTGTGTGGGGGGGGGGGGGTTGTGACACCCTCTCCAGTCCATCTCAGGGCCACATATGAGACAAACGAGACAAACAACCATTCACTCTCTCACTCATACCCAAGGACAATTTAGAGTTACCAGTCAGCCTAGCATACAGTATATGTTTTTGGTCTGTGGGGGCAATCTAATTTTGATCATTACTTTTCTTACACCTAGATGCAGAAACATGCCAAAATGAATGTTGGTACGTCACTTTCATTTATTTATTTTTTATCACGCTTACAAGATGAACTGGATACAGATGGAGGATATTTCCAGGACCCCTCTCTGCTCTGTGATGGGAAACAATCGACTTTTCAGTAGTATAAATGAAAAGTATCTGTACAGAGATGTAACAAGATAGGGAAGTCTGAGATTGTCATCATTGTATATTTCCATATACTGTACAGTAATGGCAAACGTAGTTATCTGCATTCAACCCATCACACATGGAATACAACCAGGTGGAGCAGGAGCAGCTTTATAAGTGCCCCGGGAGCAATTAGGGATTAGGTGTCTTGCTCAGAGATACCACGACATGTGGGAAGGGCTGGGGGTTGAACCTGGGACTTTCTGGTCCCAAGTCGCCTGCCCTACCTCTACCCAATCTCGGCCCCTTGTAAGGCCCCTTGTATTGCAATTGTAAGACAACTACATTTGAAGAATACATCTCATATAACAGAGCTATAAAAATATATGGCAACCACATAAAGATATGATCAAACACAGCAATGCACTCACTTATTTGCCTAAACATGTTTAAGCATTTCTAATGAGACCTCTAATAATGCTAGAATATTCTCTGCATGTTTTGCTGTGTCACCAACAATAGCTGACTTGCCAGAAGATGATGCTTGCAGGATTTTACATGACAGTCAGCTGTTTTGCATAGATTGATTAGTCGTCAATATTATGACTAAACCTGACAAAACTCTCATTATGAGAGTCTTGATGACACTGATGAAAAATGACTGCAGTCATTGATAAATGTATAGAGGGCTTACACCTTCAATCACTGGCTGTACTCAAATAGTATTCATCTATTTAAGTATTTTACTGTCAAATTATATATAATTTATATATATTTGTTCCACTAGTGAAT
>JBBPBX010020416.1:32337-43403 GCA_038048925.1 Garcialebias charrua | reverse complement strand
AAAAAGAAACTTAAAATCACGTTCATCCTCCATCCCTGGCTCATTCCGATCACCAAAAAAGGCTTCGAAAAGTCTGTCATAATATGGGATCGGATGTTCATTCTGCCCCTGAGTGATTTTCAATGCGGCTTGGTAGCCAACGTCTCCCATGCGAGGAGCATATTCTTGCAGTAGAGTTTCGCAGAAAAGTTTGTAATCCTTCAAAATTGCGACTGGTTGACGCGCAATGAAGTGCTGCACTTTCCTGTTTGTGGTGAGTTTGATCAAACTGATTTTATCGTCAACCGTAGCGTTCGGATAGCATGCCAGTTTAAACTCAATGTCTTTCAGATAGGTATCGGTTTCAGTTGAACCATATTGCCCTGGCTCAAAACGTTGAACGAACTGGGAAATTTTATGGAGTCGTTCTATTGGGACAGCGAATTGAGAGCCATTAATAGTGATATACCCACCCATCTGCGCACCAGGTACACCTGTAGACATGGGGTACGTAGGTACCTGCCATTGGGTTGTCCCAGCAAATGTCTGTTGAGGTGGAGGTGGTGGCGGAGGGAGTAGTGCATCGGGCATGGGCGGGGGCGGTGGAGGAGGGAGTGGGTCATCAGGTATGGGAGGGGGCGGCGGAGGCGGTGGATTCTCAAGGTGTTTACTCATGAGATCCAAACATTTTCTCTCTTCGTCAAAGAGTTTGTTCATTGCTGATGCACGCTCTATTCTACAACTGTTCAGTTGGACTCTTAACCCATCATTTTCACGTTGTAACATCATGTGCTGCTCTTGTGATTTTCTATAATCATCTTGCAGCCTTGTGTACCGTAGTGATAATGATTCCAGGGTGTCCGTGCATTTGTCCAGCGCGTCCCGTGCCTCCTCACAATCCGCCTGAAGCGACTTGTATGATGGTAATACTTATCCCTCTCCACCACACATTTTTCCAACTCACCTTGTGATTGGTCAAAATCCCTTTTTAACACTGTGCATTCTTCGTAGAGACTACGCGCTTGTTCAGCGCTGCCCATACTCGACTGTGTTAAACTCTTTACCTCCTGCTGTAAAGTGGCAACCTCCATTTGTGCTGTTAAACATGATGTAGAGACAGCCCGGCGTACAGCAGTTTCAAAGTCTAGCTTGGCCTTTAACAGAAGGCTTAATTTAGCCAAACGTTTATCTCTGTCTGCTTTCTTTTCAGCCGTTGTGGTTCCAGCTGTTACAGTTTTTAATGCTCTGTCCACATCTGCTTCCTCCATCAACTGTGTCTCTTCATGATAGTTTGTGATGGACCCTGTGAGTGAAAATAAGGCATGTTCGATCCAATCTGCTTTGGTCGGGTCGTGGCCTTCAGTTGGCACAGGCTGCCCCGTATCAGTGGTGTTAGGGGTCTCACCCTCTGCGCCTGCCATCTTTTATCTGGAATTTCAGTGAAAATCAAAATAAAAGATGCTCTGTATTCGTTATTCTAAACTTTTCACTATTTGAAATAAACAGGAAAGTTTAAATGTGCACAGGATAACTGTGGAAGGTGATGTGTCAGAGAAAAGGAAGAGAAAGGAAAAAAATTTCAGTTATCTGGAGTGAAAACTGTACTTTTGTTTGTTATTTTAAATTCTTTTGTATTTAAAATAAGCAAAAATGTTCGTCTGTACCTCTGTTATTCTAAAAGTTTATTTAAAATAAACAGGAGCTATTGTTTGTGTACAGAACAAATTAAAAGCTGGTAATCACCATAAAAATGCTGACTTTTATATGATGTTTTTGAGAAAACTCATCTGTCAACGTCTTTTAACCAACAGGGGGCAGCTTTGAGTCTTAATTTATCACGTGGAGACTGATTTATTTCATTCAGTATTTAACTGAAAACTACCTTTTAGAGTTAGTTTCTAGTGTGTTCGTGATAAACGCTCGAACTGCGGTCTTGTCAGAGACAAATCTATGTTGTTAGACAGTTTAGATGGCTTTAAATGAGTGTTTAAACTCTCAGTGAAATCTCCGTTTGTCCTGTGAGTGTGTGAACTGCTTGTCACCCGAAGTGCACCTGGAAATGACGACACAAGTAGGCGGGTCGACGCAGCGCGTCACCAGCTTCCGTTGAGCGAGGCGGAGCTCGCTAAACAGATACGTGACGTCAACCAATCAATCACAGCGTTTGTAGTTCATTCCCAAGCGTTCATGGTGAATGAAGTTTTCTTACCTTCGACCACGGCAGTGCCGGAAATGACGACAAAGTGGGTTGGTCGCAACGGCGTGCGTTCCCACTACAGCGAATCAGCGCTCGCCACGAGTGATTGACAGCTCACAGCTCTCGTTTATCCAATCACAGCTCATAAACAAACGTGTACACGTAGCCTTTAACGCTACCTATTAGCACAATAGAACGCAACTTTACAGACCCTTAAAACAACTCAAACGCTTCAAATTAACTTCCCAAAATTCTGAAACGTGGCAATCACAATTAAAACAGGCACGACTTAGCTACGCTTAGTAACCCAGCACTGCAGCTGCAGAACAAACACGGACTCGCTCGGAGCCACTTAAGGTCGGTTCCGGTCCACTTTTTAATGGAGCAGGAAACGGGTCTGACAGAACCCAGCCGACAACGTTCTAACAGTAATATGCTTTTTCGACCTGCTCTAATATGTAAAATACCAGCACAGCGATCTTTTAGATGTTAATTATAGCTTTCAGGCTTTTGACACGGCGGTCAAACAAAGCTTCGTACAGGAGTCTGTGTGAACTGGACCGGAACCAGAACCCCCACAGACCACGGGCTGACAAAACCTCACCTGAATGCTTCCAACAGCGTGTAACAGAGTTGAAACGAATAACAATCCCTCAGCCTCAAATGATAAAAACATGCAGAATCTGCCTGCTTTGAACACTTCCAGCCAAAATTATTATCCTCAGAGTTTAAAACTTGGATCCTCTTATGCAAACATGACGTTACAGTTCATGAGAGACCACAGATTTATCAATAAACTTTTAGAAAACACGTACGAGGGCCACCAGATGAAGGAAACATGAGGGAGACCATATATTGTGTCTTTAAACACATATAGTGCCACCCAGATGTAACTAAAGGATTTTAACAGGGGTCAGTATTAAGCTGACCTCTTTATCCTTAATTAATCTACTTATTCAGATTGAATAGTAATTTCACGGATTCTTTTCTTTTTCAGTTTACCCAATATTTCTGTGATCTTTATGATGGATAAATAAACAAAGCCATTAAGTGACAGAGACGTTAACCTAGTTGGTATGCCAGGCGACACTACCATTTATTTAAAATAAATCAACTAAATTAACACCATTACACTTGATTGACATGATTTCACTTTCTTTCAATTTAATACGTCAGCACACTTAAATTTAACACAACAGACTTCAATATTGGATGTTAAACATATTTAGTCTGAGGGCTCTTTAGCTTAAAATAGTTTCCAGCTTAGATTGAGAGAAAAAGATAGGAGGAAGATGGGAGATGGTTTAAAGGAAATTATCTTGAGCATGATACCAAAAGTGACACTTCCATCCGACTTCTGCTAAAATCCAGGTACGTTTGTAAACAGCTCTTTACCTTTCGACGAGTCTGATAAAGAAATGACACCAGCCTTCAGATGCGCAGAGTCCTTTAGTCCCAGCACGTCCAAAACTGGTTCTAGTTTACGTTTCAACGTCTCCTGGTTTCCGCTTGGTCATCAGAGAATATGTCAGCTCCTGGCCTCTGACTTCAAGATAAACTTATTCCAGGAAGGAATAAACAAAGTTTTGAGCTTGCGCTCGTTCGAAGTGGACTCATAACAGCCTGTTATTTAGTCCTTAGCCGAATGACTGTCCTTGGCGGGTGACAGGCATTCATTCAGCTCTTTGGGAAAGGTTCACATCTCTTTGAAGTTCCCAGAAACTCTGACCGTTCCAGCAACAGCTTAGAACTTAAAAAGGAAACAGAGAGGAGAGAAACTTGTCTCTTTTTCATTGGTCCACTTGTTATCACTATTCAAGGTGAAATTCAGCGCAGAGAAGGAAATTGTTTAGGAAAAGTATCTGAGTGAGAGACTTTCAGACGCTAGATGAGAGTTTTAGCTGAAACTCGACAAAAACAATTTCAGTGTAAGTCAGTTTGACATTTTAGCTGAACTTTGACACCTTTTCACTTGCAGAAATGACACATTGATGTTTCACATTTAAAGAATAACAGCATATAACATATATCATGAAAATGACAAAAGTTATTCTTTTGATCACATCAGCTTAAAATCAAAGACAGAAATAGTCTCTTTTGGTGACTATATTCTCAGATTACAACTAATGGAATGATTTTGTGGTAAATGTCTTGCTTTACTGAGAGGTCAGTAAAGGTAATCTCTGGACAGTTCAAAAACCTTAGTTTGACCCTGGGTAGGTCCACTACATTTCCGACAACCTGGAAGTGTAGCGTTTATGTTTTTTCAGCTTATGTAACTGTTTTCCTAAACCTAACCTTAAACCTGCCCCAGAGGACCAACCCTAAACCTAACCAAGACCCTTTACTCTAAACCTAACCACATAGCTAAAGACAGAGCCTGCTGTCATCCATTGTAATGGTGATAACGTACCTTTGAACCTCCTAGAAGGTACAGGAGGGGCAATCTGACCTCTACGAATGGGGATGATAATGGGCAATCTGACCGCTACGTATGGTTGATAACATCCGAAGCAGGTGAAAAGGGAGTATTTCCTTTCCACTACTGCCTTTGTGCTTGCTCAGGATGAGAGACTACGATGAAGTGAAGAATCAACAAGTCTGCTGGCTTCCTTAGATAGAGAACTTTTACTAATTGGCCTTTCTATGCATGTGAATGTTTCTGTACAGTACCCTGAGACAACTTTGTGGTGAATTGGTGCTATATAAATAAACTGAATTAAATTGAATTGGAGATCATTGTGTAATTGTTCGTTTGTGGTCATATTATACTGGGAACAAGCTGCTAGTGTGTAAAACAAAGTGAGGGTGCGACGTTTCTCTGAGAAATGTGGAACGTAGTAAGAAAAAGACAATTTGGTGTGCACAAAGAGTGAAGTAGCATTGTGTTTTCTTCTATAAACGGTGATACAGCATTGTTTAAATAAGTTGTAAAGAGAACAGTGAAGTCATCTTGCAGTTACTTATAAATATTTAATATCCTATATTAGATACAAGTGCATTCATTCAATATTTCCCTTTATTCTCTTGTTTTATTATATCTAATAAAAATAACAGTTTTGTAAAATTTGTAAAGTTACAAAACATGATGCAAGCAGGTCTGGCAGCAATGTAAAGAAAACAATTGGGGGACGAGTGCCAAAAATGAAGAAAGCCAGAAGACGAAGTGATAAAATTGCTGATATGTTCATCAAGGTCACCTTCAAGTTTTAAATTGGTTAGTAATTATGCTTTCCAAGAGGTAGCAGGTAATTTGCAGCCCTTTCTGCACCCTGCATCACCTGCAGGTGAGGCCACAATTTGTCCTAAATCATGGAAGTTGCAACAACAAAAAAACAACCTCCAAATAATATCTGAGGACTGTAAACAGGAATACTAAAGTGTAAAAGCTCCTCTGCAGGCTTTTGTTTAAGCAAGAAAGAGAAAATAGTGTTTGATATTCTAAATATAAGCCATGCACGGACAGAAGCAAGTAAAACACCTGGAGCTTTTTAGGTTCAAGTTTCTCAAAGGCCAAGGGAAAAATCCAAGCCTTAATGAGATATTTTACGCTCTGTAATCCTACAATTAAGCAGCTTGTGATCTTGAATTGAAGTGTTGTGGAACATAGAACCTTATCAAATGTGCTGGATGAATGGTCAATCTATAATTTAAAGGAAAGCGGTGTTACCAGTCGTCAATACCATCATCCTGCCTGAGTGGTTTCTTTGTTGTCTGAAAGCATCAGTAAACTTGACTTTGGCTTCATCTTATTCAAGAGCACTGTTCTATATCGTATTTCTCCCTGCCGTCTGTCCCATCTGTGTCAAGCTGTGACCAAGATCAATCTTTGATGGGATCTTGTGATCAGAATACCATCAACCTCTGAGCCTAACACATCTGTTTTGTGAGGTTTGTTGATCATGGCCAACACATTCCTGATCTGATTGGGTTTATTTGCACTTGTTACAGTGGTGTTATTCTGTGTCTGCAGGTTTAAAATGGTAACAATAAAAACAAAATTAAACAGTCAGCCCACTTTTGTTGAAATCATCTCTTTATTTTTCAGAGGATTGGGTTTTTGGCATTTCAGTTGACTTAGACATAGATTAGAAGTGTGATAAAAGTAACACGTTGTCCTGCAGCAGGTGTACAATAAACCTACTACTGGCCATTTCTTAGTAGAAAATGAAATTTTAGGCAAAATTACTATATGAATACCACCAGCAACTATTTCTGAACATATCTGAGAAATGGCTACACTGATAAACGCTGAGCATCAGATATGTCAAGCAGTGATGATTTGATGTTATTTTCTTACAGCCACATAATCCCAAGGCTTCAAGGAAATGCAATTCAAATACACCTAAAACAGGATGGAGGTGTAAGGAATGAAAAGCACTCCAGTACTCAGACAATTACATCACTTTCATCTCTGAAACTCTAAAGGTGATGGGATTAAAAAATATATTTGAAATTTTTTGGCCATACACAGTATGCTAATGAGTTGAATGAATATGTAATACTCTCCCACGTCTGTCCCATACACATGTCCGTGTGTTCTTGGGCCATAACAAATTTTGCTCGGCGATTAATTGTCTCAGAAATTATTGCAATAAACCATAATATTGTTTCAAAATTAAAAATAATTAGTAATTGTTAAATTTGTGAAGAAATGTTGGTTAATTTTGTGTGCAGTACCTTTTTTGACCACTGGATGGCAGTATAAGACTGTTTGAACTGAAGGATGGATAGTGAGGGAGCGAGCAGCATGTCTCTTTAATAAAAATGTGAGGGAGTCCCCTTGACGCGACATGAGCCGTCTCTCAATCCTGTTTTTCGGTTCTCGTAATGGACAACCCTCGGTGATCTCTTTAGCGTAGCATTTTCCACACAAAGCTTTTGATAAAAAAATAATTAAACAAGTTCTCAGGTTCTTTTTGCAGAGAAAAAAAAAACTTTTTAGACAAAGGCTCCGGTTTCAACCGTGAATCTTGAAGCTCTGACAAGAAGTTTTTTTTCCCCGAAGTCGGCCTGTTAGCTTAGCTCGTAGCGTATCTTCTCAGCTTAGCTGCATTTATCGATCCAAAAACACAATTTTGGATGGTTAAAACGGATTTTAAAGAGAAAGGGAGGGGTCAGTGAAGAACACCGTAGTTTAGCCTTTAGTCATCCAATGTCTTCAGTAGAACGAGAGAGACACAAAGAAACGATATAGCCGATAAATGAAAACGAAGTTAATAATTTTCATTTATCATATGATTGATTTATTGTTTATTGCAACAGGTCTATGTGTTCTTTGTGTTTTCTGTTTCTGTGTTCTTTGTTTAAAACAGGTCTCTCTTGTAAATTAACCTTGTAACTCAGTGAAACTAACCTATATAAATAAAGATCGATTTAATGTCTCTTGCACACCTAGCTCCCCCTCTCCCTTTGGAACATGGAACATTAACACTTAAAAGCAATGATATTACAATATGTTGTAGAAACATCTAATATAAGTCAGATATTTAAGTAAGGTGCTCATAGGTTAGAAATAAAATATGTGTACGTACACAAATCCCAGGCTAGTGACGTATTTAAGCTTATGAGTAACATAGATGTAACGTGTGAACTTATGCATAACTTACTTGCTGCATACCTATAACTTATGTCTAACTTATCAGCAGTATGTTCATGTTTGCCGAAAAGTTTGTGCATGCACACATTTCTTGCATGGAATCTGTGTACGACAAATTTATGTTGTCATATATCAGTGTGGCGGTAACTTGTTCCAAATTTACACCCAACTTATGTGACTTACACGTGTGTTTGACTTTTTTCATTTGTTGGCATTTTCTGATGCTATACATCATTACGTGACAGCTTCTTGAAGAAGAGCACTCAACAATTCTGTTTTCTGTTTCTCAGTGATGGATCCATGTACTGATGAGAAAAAATATAAATAAAAGTCAATGCAATATGTTCTGTGAGGTTTATTCTCATTCTCACATTTCAAATGAGGCTGACAACGTGTCACCTGGTTTGGGGGATTCAGAACTGACAAGTCTGTAAATTCCGGTGTATAGTGTTGAGCATCCCCGCCTGTCACACGAGAGAACTGGGTTTAATTCCACGATTGGAAGCCATGTTGAGCATAGCAAATGATGAATATTTCTGCCTCTGAAAGGTCATCTGCTGAGGTACTTTGAGACATATACATATTTTTCTTCTTCATTTCCATCTGCATTGAAGTGGGTGATTTGTTTATGTTAGAAATCTGCAACTCTTTTCTTCTTTGACTTAGGCCCCATTTACACAGACATGGTGGGGGGAAACAGATTTTTTTGGATGTTTATGCGAGGAAAAAAAAATGACACAGCCGAATTTGGTGTACATGTACTCGCAGGATCCCCTCCTGAATCCGTGGTAGTTGCCATGCCAGGTCATTAGTAGGAGCTGTGAATTTTGTACATTTGCCTAATGCGCATGTACGTTGCCTGGGACAGCTGTTTGTAAGGACTTTCCTCGGGGCTGAAAACTTAAGCCGGATTTTGGAAGAGTCGACAAATTTGATATCAAGTGTGACCACTTCGTCTAACAGCTTGACACCTGTCGCTGAGCAACAGCACTGATGAGGTTAATGTCGGGCTTTCTACTCCAGTGGTAATCAGTAGTTGTCAAGCAATGCTACAGCAAGTATATCAATGTTCTTAATACTGTTTGCTTGTGTTTACTTAGGTTACGCAAACAGAGCTTTTATTTTTATATTTCCATAAAAGAGAAGCTGTCCTCCCACCAGAACCAGAGAGGTTCTGAAAGAGCTTGCAACTCAACCTGAGGCACGGCAATGTAGGAGAACGTCAAAGAGATGGACGTTGGAGCAACTATTCACTTAAAATTCCCCTCAGTTATTTTTTCCAATCCATTCAATGTTTTAAGCTACATTAAGCAAAGGAGTGACAGCCTGTACAAGCCAGATAAATAACATGGCATCAGTATCCGGGATGACAACAGAGAGTGAGAGTACAGTTCATGATGTAGTTTACAGATCATTTAATGTGTTTTTAATAATGTTCAGTTTAATTATCAGTGTTTGTGTGACATACAGTTTGTGGTGTTGAAAAAAATAAAAATTAAACCCGATGTCTTCATTTTCAACTTTAATAACATGCAATGTTTCACATCATCAACAGTTTGTCACATAACTTGAATTACATACCGTATTCGCGGTTGTAAAATACGCACCGGTGTTTAATACGCTTTGTCCAATTATTAACAATAAACAAGAAAAAAATGTACATAATACGCTTCAGTGTTTAATTTGCGTCATCGCCACGCGACGCGTCAGCGCCTCATTTGCCCTGCTTAAAATGGCGGCGACAGAAGCAAGCGAGTACAAAGAACTTCACAAGGAAACATGGTAAAAACAATTATTTCTTTGCGAGAAAAATATATTTCTTAGCTGACTTTATAGCAGACGTGCTCCTGAGCTTAACGAAATGTTCAAATCAGCTGGATTTTTTTTTTAAAACTTCGCCGAATTTTAGGCAGGCGGCTCGGACCGGACGCTTTGTTTCTTTAAATTTAGCTAAATAAACGCTTAAAAAATATATTTCTTAGCTGACTTTATAGAAGACGTGCTCCTGAGCTTAACGAAATGTTCAAATCAGCTGGATTTAAAAAAAAACTTTGCCGAATTTTAGGCAGGCGGCTCGGACCGGACGCTTTGTTTCTTTAAATTTAGCTAAATAAACGCTTAAAAAATATATTTCTTACCTGACTATAGCAGACGGGCTCCTGAGCTGAACCAAATGTGAAATCAGCTGGATTTAAAAATCTGCGGTGTGGTTTATGAGTGGTATCTTGCAAACAAAAACAGCGAACCTCACAGCTAAGCTAAATGCAGCTACCGGTACACCCAGAGCAAGGGGCGGGCAGCGACAGAGTCAGTCCGACCAGAGGAGGCTGTTTTCGGACACATGAGCTAGAAACGTCTGGAAGTGGCCCTCCTCTTCCTCTTCGCTCTCTGAGTCCTCTGCTGGCTGCTGCCCACAGCGCCCGTATAGCGGCCGAAACTGGTACTGCACCATTTTTGCCAAAAATGAAAAACGAAGAATCAGAGAAAAAAATGGGTCTAAAAATATGGGAAACAATCCATAAATAATACTCTTCTGTGTTTAATACACAGGACATTCAAATGAGCAAAAATACAGTGTATTATAGACCGGTTTTTACAGTAATGTCCAGATAGTTTCATTTAGCTCAGATCGCTTCATTATATTGCCTACTACTAACAGAAATGCAGTTTATTACTGTTCCTATTATTATTTAACACATTTAGTATGCTATAGTCCAGCGCCACGCGTGAAATATCCACCTGCTTCATTCAAGAAATAGCAATATCAGAAATGTATCCGACTGACATCTCTTCCTAACACAGATGTCGGTCACAGCAGCTGCATTCCGGCATAGATTGACTATGAGAATCAAAATATAGTCCATCAGTTGTAACACAGAAAGCAGTGTTTTACAATATTTCCATTGTTCCGTGCGTGCCCAAAAAATCAGCGCACTACAGTTGCACTACACATTTCGCACATTGTACGCATTCATTCATTCATTCAACCTTTATTTATACAGGCTAGCCTCGTTGAGTCACGGGGACTCATTTACAAGAGGGACCTGTCTCACTCACACCAAACAACCATCCACTCTCACACTCACACCTAGGGTCAATTTAGAGTCACCAATCAGCCTAACAAGCATGTTTTTTGGTCTGTGGGAGGAAACCGGAGTACCCGGAGGAAACCCACGCATGCACGGGGAGAACATGCAAACTCCACCCAGAAAGGCCCCGGACCGGGATTTGAACCGGCAACCTTCTCGCTGAGAGGCAGCAGCTCTACCAGTTGTGCCACCGTGCTGACCA
>JBBPBX010020416.1:16693-32019 GCA_038048925.1 Garcialebias charrua | reverse complement strand
CATTCATTCATTCATTCAACCTTTATTTATACAGGCTAGCCTCGTTGAGTCACGGGGACTCATTTACAAGAGGGACCTGTCTCACTCACACCAAACAACCATCCACTCTCACACTCACACCTAGGGTCAATTTAGAGTCACCAATCAGCCTAACAAGCATGTTTTTTGGTCTGTGGGAGGAAACCGGAGTACCCGGAGGAAACCCACGCATGCACGGGGAGAACATGCAAACTCCACCCAGAAAGGCCCCGGACCGGGATTTGAACCGGCAACCTTCTCGCTGAGAGGCAGCAGCTCTACCAGTTGTGCCAACGTGCTGCCCATTGCATTGCATAGTCTCCAAGAAAATCTCCACTCTGAGAGTTGAGTTGAGAAACCTCCAGATTCAAATAGGGGGCAACTGGTGTCGGGTAAATGCACAACCGAACTGCAGAGAGAAATGTTTGGTTTCACTCAAAATATGTGCCATGTTATGTCCCCTTAAGGTTATGAGGAGACTTTTAATGTTAAGTAGGCAGGCCACAGTACTTCTAAGCTTCTTCCAACCTAAGAAGTAAGCGAGGAGCTTGTCAGTAGCATTATATAACTCTTTGACAATTCAAGTGTTTATGAGGAAATCTTGTTTCAACTTTGGGTCATCAAATGGAATATTTTTCTACAGTTTGCTGGCCATTTCTCATCTGACTTCCCGAGAAAGTCCAGCTCTGTAATATGAATGTGTTATGAATCTTGGGAAGGTTTCAGATGCTGACTTTAAATTTCACAAACACATTAACCCTGTTCTACTAAAAAAGCTTCTTCCAGTTAAGGCAGATAGCTAAGCTTAAGTCCATGTTGACCAAATATGACCTTGGAAAAAAAACGTCCATGCATTCATTACAACTCGGCTAGACTACTGCAACATGCTTTATATTGGGGTCAGTCAGGTGTCTCTGTCACGTCTCCAGCTCATCCAAAGTGCTGTGGCTCAGCTATTGACAGGAACTCATAGGTCTGAGCATATTTCACCAGTTTTATAATAATAATAATAATAATGTCCTTTTCTGTCATTTGTGTATGTTTCCCATACACAGACGAAATTCGTCTCTGCATTTAACCCAACCACCACCAGGTGTTGCAGTGAGCAGCCATAGAAAGTGCCCGGGGAGCTGGATCATCCTTTCACTGGCTCCCTGTACATGTCAGAACTGATTTTAAAATACTCCTGTTGAACTTTTAAGTGCATTAACAATCTTGCACCATCAGACCTCTCTGACCTACTTCAACCATATACCATACCATACCATTTTATTTATAGAGCACTTCAAACAGTGACAAGGCCAACCAAAGTGTTGTACAAACAAACAGACAAACAACAGGCAACATGCACAATGAAGTACAAAAAATAGACATTAAAAACATTGCAGATAATAAATATAATGACCAAACAAATCAGCTGGTGTTGAAAGCAACAGAATAGTAATGGGTCTTTAAACGGGATTTGAAAACAGAGAGGGAGGGGGCCCGTCTGAGGAGCAGAGGTAAGTCATATGTCCCTTCTCGGGCGCTGAGATCATCTGACCAGCTACTTTTGATTGTACCAAAAACAAGGCTGAAGCTCAGAAGACATTGGGCTTTTTCAGTTATTGACCCTAAACTTTGGAACAATCTACTGCCTATGAACAGAGCCTTAACTTTCATACCTCTGGATGCATAATGTATATATATATATATATATATTTTTTTTTACTTCCGGCTCTTGGCGAAGCAGGTCGCTTCTCTTTCTGCTCCTCTCCTGCCCTAAAGTTTTCCTCCTCCCTGTTTTTGTATTTTTGTCTCGTCTGCAACTCTTCAGTGCTCACTCGAAGCAATTTGGAAATGGATTTAATTGCGTGGGCTGTCTCCTCTATCGATAATTTTTTCCACTAAGCGCTCCGGACCAGGAGAACCGGCGTGCCCCCTCGACACGCATGCGGTTGGCTACATTATGGACTCGTGGGGAGAGTGGAAGTTAATGTGTCTGACCGTTCTTTCTGTCGAAGACGTGGAAGATCTGTGGATAATTGGAATTTTGGTAGCAGCTGCTCTGCTTTTTGGCTTAGGCGGAGGGTTCTGCTACTGGAAGCTGAGGAGGACTACCGCGGCGATCAACGCGCTGGCGAAACTTCCTGCTCAACAAGATTCTTTGATCCGGGCTATGACCTCAATGAACCAGCTGTTGTTCGAGCTGAACCGCACGATGGGAACAGTGGTGGACAGCCAGCAGTTTTGGGACTCGTTTACAGCCCGGGCTACATCAGGGGGCAGACGGGGATTTGTAGCTCGGAACCTCACATGATTCGGCGATTTGGACCCAGACGGCACCTGGACTTCAAGGCTGCAGTCAGAGTACACTGTAGCCTGCCCTGAAAATAATAAAGCAACTAATCTAATCGGGACTCAAGCAACCTTGAAAAAGGCTGACTGCAAACTTCTCCTGGAGCCTGAAGCTGTTGAAAAACTGCCCCCCCCAGAGGTCTCTGTGTGCATTCAGATGGAGCCGAGCTGAGCCCATCTGCAGACTGTGCTTATCTGAAATGATTACTCACAGACTATCTCCCTGCTTTGCCACCAAAATGCAACATGTCTTTGTCTTTATCCGTGCTAAGCTGGTAGAGTTTTTTTGACTTTATCATAGAATGTCCTAAGACAAAATGTGATAGATACTTTTTTGAATACCAATGATTGTCCGACTGTATGTTCCTTTTTTTTCCATATCTGATTGTCTGGCGGCATGATTTAATTATTGCTGCGGCTTTCCGTGCGTACGTCCCTCTTAGGATGGTGCGCGTGCCAATTGCAATGTTTTGTACCTTGGTGCAAATATGCCAATAAAGATATATTTTATTCTATTCTATTCTATAATCTGCTGGATTATATTTGGTGTTAACTTAATGCCATTGTGTTACTTTTGCTGCATCTCTAATAGTTGAAATCCAATTTGACTCAAACGTATGAAAATGCTTAGCCTCATTTCTTATACCAGTACTTCAACACAGAAGTGCTCTTTGTCCAAAAGACAGAATCCTTCAAATGCAGCTGCAGCTCTGCCTTTATCACTCTGTCTATATGAACAGAGAGGACTGTGGCTGTCAGCTCTAGATGTGGAATAGTAATCTGTTTCAGTGGAGTAACTCTTGCCTTTCCATGTAAGAAAAGTGATGAAAATCATGCTTAATATTTTCCAATCATATATAGCTAACAACACCATATCCATTTTTATTTGCATTAGAAAAGTGATGCAATTGAGTTGATATGACATGTACAAAATTATGTGGCTTCATGCATCTCTCAACTTTGAATTTAGACAACTTACTACCGTAAGTTTATCTAATTTCTTCATCCAGAGTTGCTGTATGCCATCAGGTAAGGTATTGTCCCAACCACAACCTCTCCAGAAGGTACTTCAATGAAGCAACCGTGGAATAATAATAATAATAATAATAATAATAATAATGTCTTTGTCTGTCATCTGTGTATGTTTCCCATACACAGACGAAATAAACTTGACAATGTCACAACGGACGCATCACCAAATTTAACTGGAAAACATGGGCTGCTGAAAAGAATCCAGAATAAAGGAAAAGAGGAAAACCCCGATCAGGATGTTATTTTTCTTCACTGCATCATCCATCAGGAATCACTGTAAGTCATGCTTTGTGTGTGCATTTGTAAAACTGTTGTGTGTGAATTATCAACAAAAAAAGTGGAAGACAAAAACATGTTTGTAAATTATTGTCCAGGTACTCTGTTGTGATGCTGCTTAGAGGAGCTGCAGGAGGATGATGTCTGTTTCCATTTCCAACCAGCTAAACCGTTGTCATCAACTTTAGATCATGTGGTTGTAAAACGTTTTGTGAGGAGTTTGTAGAGGTGAGCTGCCACTTTATTTATACTTTTCTCCTGTTTTCCTTTAGCATAGTGAGGTAAGAGACTTGTAATATAATAATAATAATAATAATAATAATAATAATAATAAACTTTATTTGTATAGCACCTTCCTACAATGCCTTGCATTGACCAAGGTGCTTAACAGGATAAAAAGATGAATAAACTGGAATAATAAATCAATGAAAATAGAATAGGAAACAACAGCAATAAAAGAAGGCAATGGAAATAAAAAATGCTACATACTAAAATAACACTAAAATAACACAAGTAATAAAAGTTACCGGTATACACTGAAAGCTTTTTTGAACAAGTGGAAATAAAAAGGCAATGGAAATAAAAAAATGTTACATATTAAAATACCAAAAGTAATAAAAGTTACACACTGGAAGCTTATTTGAACAAGTGGAAATAGAAAGGCAATGGAAATAAAAAATGCTACATATTAAAATACCAAAAGTAATAAAAGTTACACACTGAAAGCTTTTTTGAACAAGTGGGTCTTCAGTCTGGTTTTGAACAGAGTCAGATCAGAGGTGGCACGCAGCTCAAGGGGGAGGCTGTTCCAGGCTTTTGGGCCGGCAACAGAAAATGACCGGTCTCCCCATTGTTTGTACCTTGAGCGAGGCACCTCCAGCAGGTGTTGACTGGCAGAGCGTAAAGCTCTGCCGGGCTGATGGGCTTTCAAAAGTTCTGAGATGTACAGAGGAGCAAGTCCATTCAGAGCTTTGAAAACAAACAGGAGCAGCTTGAACTGTATCCTGAACTGAACCGGGAGCCAGTGTAGAGAGGACAGGACAGGAGTGATGTGTTCATATTTTCGTGTGTTGGTCAAAAAGCGCGCGGCAGAGTTCTGTACAAGCTGTAAACGGGAGATGGAGGATTGATTAATACCAACATACAAAGCATTACAATAGTCAAGTCTGGAGGTCACAAAGGCATGGATGGCCTTCTCCAGATCACCACGGCTGAGAAATGACTTGACTTTGGAGAGCAGTCGGAGCTGAAAGAAGCTGGTCTTGACAACAGAACTGATCTGTTTATCAAACTTTAAGTTGGAGTCAAGCTGCACTCCAAGATTTCTGACCACCGGGTTGAAGTGGGGGAGGGGAAAACCAACACTGGGACTGGGAAGGATGTTGTTGGTGTCACCAGGAGCACTAAATAAAATGCATTCAGTTTTATCTGTGTTTAGGTGGAGGAAGTTTTGAGAGAGCCAGTGCTTAATGTCATTTAAGCAGTTGACAAGAGTGTTTGAACTGGGTGAGGGGTTGGGAGTGACTGGCAGATAGATTTGTAAATCGTCTGCATACATGTGAAAAGACAGGTTATGACGTGCAATGATTGATCCTAATGGCAGCATGTAAAGAGAGAAGAGGACTGGCCCTAGAATAGATCCCTGTGGTACGCCAGAGGTCAGAGGGGTTGATGAAGAGGAGGACAGATCGCCTATCATGACAGAAAAAGTTCTCCCAGACAGGTAAGATTTGAACCACTCAAGCACAGCTCCCTGGAGGCCAACCTGCTGAGACAAGCGGTTGATTAGTACCTGATGGTCGACGGTGTCAAAAGCTGCTGAGAGGTCTAACATCACCAGCAGAGCAGGGTTTTTTGCATCCAGGGACAGAAGAATGTCATTCTGTACTTTGAGCAGTGCAGATTCAGTACTGTGACGAGCTCGAAAACCTGACTGAAATTTTTCAAACAGGTTGTTGAGTTCTAGAAAAGATTGAAGTTGAATAAAAACAATCTTTTCTAGGACCTTTGATAGAAATGACAGATGTGAAACTGGTCTGAAATTAGAGAGAGCTGTAGGATCTAGGCCTGGTTTTTTGAGAAGAGGCCTGACCACAGCATGTTTGAAAGCAGATGGCACAAAACCTGAAGATAGACAGCTGTTAATAAATGACAAAACACAAGGACCAATTACATCAAAGGACTGTTTGAACATTTTAGAGGGAATGATGTCCAGAGAACAGTTAGTTGGTTTCATCTGCTGAACCACCTTGGTGAGGTGAGGGAGTGAAACCAGGTCAAATTGGTCAAAAACAGCTGTGGTTATTGCAGACGCACAAGACTGGATGGTGTTGGATGAACTGACAATGTTCTGCCTGATAGAGTCTATTTTGTTGACAAAATAGCTCTGAAAGTCATCGCAGGTAGACTGTGTGGCAGTTTTCAGAACATTGACAGATGGGTTGATGACAGACTGGAGTGTGCTGAAAAGCGTCCTCGGCCGGTTGGAGCTGGTGGAGATTAAATTGGAGAGGTACTGTGATTTGGCCTGTTTCACAGCATTATGATACTCACAGAGACAGTCTCTCAGTATTCCTTGAGATACATGAAGCCGGTCGCGCTTCCATTTTCGTTCTGCTTTTCTGCAACGTTGTCGAAGAGCTCGCGTCGTTTCGTTGAGCCATGGTGAAGGTTTGTTCTTTGAAGATGCCTGTTTGAGAGGAGCGATGGAGTCCAAGATCGTTGTGCAGGTGTGATGGAAGGAGCTGATGAAGTCCTCAGGATGTAGAGATGGGTCCAGGCTGACAGCAGAGCAGAATTCAGTGCTCTTAAAGGCATCAGTGAACTCACTTGGAGTGGATGGGGTGATAGAGCGACAGAAACGTGCTGGGAGAATAGCTTTCGGTGCAGGAGAGGTGAAAAATTCGAATAATATGGGAAAATGGTCTGAAATACAGGTGTCCAGGATCTCCACAGTAGGTATTTGAAGGCCGTGGGAGATAATTAAATCGAGTGTATGACCCTNGTCTGGAGTCCGACTTGGGACCCGAAGGACCCAGGTTCGAACCCCGGCCACTACACACCTTGGGGTGTCTATGAGTGCACACCTATTTCCCCAGCTCCCCGGGCGCTTTCTATGGCTGCCCACTGCACCACCTGGTGGTGGTTGGGTTAAATGCAGAGACAAATTTCGTCTTGTATGGGAAACATACACAGATGACAAAAATGTGACATTTATTTATTTATTTATTTATTTTTCACTTCTTTCCCACACTCCCCATTTTCCTGGACAGTGGACCCCAAGTACTTGAAGTCCTGCACCTTTGTGACCTCTGTACCTTGTAGCCTCACTGTTCCACTGGCCTCCCTCTCATTCACACAAATGTACTCTGTCTTACTACGGCTGACTTTCATTCCTCTTCTTTTAAGTGCATACCTCCACCTCTTCAAGTTCTCTTCCACCTGTTCCTTGTTTTCACCACAGATCACAATGTCATCTGCAAACATCATAGTCCATGGGGATTCTTGTCAGACCTCAGGAGAGAATATTTATGAATAATGGGTATAAAAGTCAAATTCAAAGATTAAAAGAAGTGTGGGCTCACAAAGTGGTATCTTCTTAACCTGTTGTCCTCGGGTTAAAAATGACCCGCCACTGGTCTAAAAAAAATAAAGAAATTCCACTAAATGCTATTTTTTTAACTTGAAATTTTATTTTTCCTAGATTGGCCCCAACAGTAGAAAATGTGAAATTTTGCTTTTATTCACATTTCCATGTAAGCTGTACAAAAAAGGTACAAAGATGGTCTTCGGGTCAAAATGACCCGTGAGGCAAATAGAGTTGAAATCAAGGTCACAGAGTTATTTACAAACCACAGAATGTTTCAATGTTTTAGATGTGTCTCAGATCAATCAGTAGCAGAAGTAAACAAGGCAAATCAGATGGTGTTCTCGCAGACTTCAGAAGACCACCTGCTTATTTCCAGAGGTTATAAAGGTGCTGCAGATAACAGGACCCACAATTCTGTCTGTGCTGAAGCCATGAGGCTTTAGAGCTGATTTTCACAGATGACCAGCAAGACAACTCTGATTCAGAAGAGGAAGTGGAGGATGTATCCAAAGAAGAAGATGGGGAGGAATACAACCCAGAGGAGGGTTATCGCAAATATGGAGACAGCTGGAAAAAGATGGATGAGATTGACCTGCAGGCCTACTTAGGGCAGCTAATCTTAGCAGGTGTATACAGGTCCCGAGGTGAGATTGCAGCTAGTCTATGGGATGCAGAGACTGGAAGGCCAATTTTTCGAGCCACAATGCCACTCAAACTCTTTCACACCTACTCAAGACTGCTACGATTTGATGACCGTGAGTCAGGACCAGCAAGACGTGTGACAGACAAACTTGCAGCCATAAGAACACTCACATTCTGTGCTTTATAACAACAGAATCAAACAACCATTAAATAAAGTAAACTTCCTTGTATTAAATCTCAGTGGAACTTAAATATCACTTCTGGATTTAAGCATCGTTCTAAAACATCTGCAAACCATTTGCTTTGTGCAAAACTTTAAAAAAAATTAAAAGAGCTGACTGACATCACATTTTTGACAGTCTTTAGTTTTTATGGGGGCTTCTTCAAATTCTTTACAAGGCCTGATAAAGTAGACATTTATAACCTAAAGTGATCCAATCCTAACACTGACGTCCTGCTCTCATTTAAGCAGTTATTAAATTGTTTCCAGACACTCTGGCTACAGTTTGGCTGATATAATTGGCTAAAACTAAACACAGATGTTTTCTTCACATGAGCACAGGTGCAGCCCGTTGGCATGGATTTAAAAAGCATAACGTGAAAAAAATCACAAGAAAAAGAAAGTAACATTAAATAATTTTATTATTCATCCAATTCACAAGCTGATCCATGACCTTTAGTTAAAAAAACATGGCGTCCGAATCATGCCAAATCCCGCGAGAACAAATACGCGGGTCTCATTTGCGCTCTCGCGGGTCTCATTTGTTCACTCGAGGATTTGTACTTTGTATTTGTTCTCGCGGGATTTGGCATGATTCGGACGCCATAAAAAAAGGTCAAAGGTCTGACATCTGCTTAGAGTTGCTGACAGTGTGGATGGTCTGGGCTTGTCAGACACAAAAAGTAGGAACAAACTTGTCGCCTGTGAGTGAGAGCTCACCTTCTTTCTGCAGCCACTTCTGAAAACACAAAGTCCCACCAGTAATTACTAGTACTAAAGGACTGGTTTGACACCCCAGGAAAACAAATACCATTTTCTTGCTTTACCAGTTGTTTGGTAGCCTGGTTGAACCAGACCCTGTCCTTCACTTTGCTTCGGACTAGGGTCTGGCATTCCTCCCATTGAAAACGATTTCTCCGTAGATTTTTGAACGGACCAATCAGAGAACAGAAGGCGTAGTTTTGTTAGCTTAGCCTGGCGAGGTCCAGGCTATTCAGATAAAAAGCTCAGAAACCACTCGGTGGATCTTTTTTTTGCTACCAGTGTGTAATTATATGGCTCTAATTTACTGACTGTTGGCCTTGATGAAACATTTGAGATAAAATTCAATTTTTTATCATTTATTTTCGTAGCGCACCCGAGGCTGTTTGGAAAATGTCAAACCGAAACTATTTAAATCCAGCAGATTTGACCAGTTCGTGAATTGATTTAGGAACTGTTGAGCTCAGAAACACTTTATAACGTCAGCTAAGAAATATAGTTTTTCTCAGGAAAGAAATAATAGTTTTTTACCTTGTTTTGTTGAAAATTCCTTCGTGGCGGCAGCCATTTTAACTGACGACGTCAGTCCCAGGGTTGCCAGATAAACATAAATTTTATTTTATTTTTATTTTTTTTACCCCTTTTCAGTGCAAATGTTCACTAAACTCAACACACTATTAATCTTATCAGACCCTCACGCAGCAAATATGACAGTTTGGGTAAAAAATAAAATAAAATAAGCAACAGTACTAGATGATTCGTTAATTCTTATCTGGCAACCCTGTCAACGTCGTTCAAAACTCCGCCTTCTGTTCTCTGATTGGTCCGGTCAAAAATCGGCCGGAGAAATCGTTGTCTATGGGAGGAATCCCAGACTGTGCAGTGAAGGGAAATGAGAATTGAGCGGAGCTGTGCAGGAATGGCGAGGGCCAGGCTAGTTGTTTGGGGCTTTGCAAAGAAACAAAAAGTTGTCCAAATAACATTCTATGCTGATTCTAATGCTACATCCAGACCGAACGCCTTTTCAACGGCAAAAAAGCTTGACACGCACGCAAGTGGACGCACTGGACCCAGTGGTGTCCAAACCAGAACGTGAAATTGCGGCTGCGTTGCGGCGGCGGGGGGGGAGGAGCTTACCGGTGTACCGAGTTCCTCTCTGCACTCCGCCAGGCAAGGAGCTTTTTATTTTTGTCCCTGTAGAGCAGACTTGACTGGTCGTGAAGGACTTGTCGCGAACACACAGCTACAATGAGTTTCTCTTCCATAGTCCATGACTCCGCGGTTTTTTCTGTGTCCCACAAACAATACGTCACATAGTTGCGCAATACCCCGTCCCCTCGTTTCCGCGTCACATAGCGGACTCCCCCTTTCTCCTCCACCCGACTCTCCCGATTGGTCGGACACGCGTTCACGAGTTTGAACGGCGAAAATCTTCAGCATGGTGAATGCGTGGTTTGGAGGCTGACGAGGGTTCACGTGCACGAAAAACGCTTTCCAGCATGCTCAACACGCACGTGACGTGACGCCCGACGCCAAGAGATGCCTGGAGGCGCGTCCCCCATTGACTTTGCATGCAAACCGGACGCTCCTGCAGTTGAAAACGCGTTCGGTCTGGATTCACCATCAGGCGTCACATGTCTGAATTTAAAGCAGCTAGCAACTACAGTAATATTAGATTTTATTTTATTTTATGCTTTCCATCAGTACTGACAGTCAGATGACCTGATGCATGCTCAATAATCCAGGTAGAAAAAAAAATAGAAAAAACTAAGTCTGGTCCTCTGGACATTCAAAAAAACAAAACAAACAAAAAAAAATTGTAGAAACGTTTCGTCTTTCGTCCGAAAGACTTCCTCAGTCTGAGGTGCTGTATTCAGCTCAGTCTTATAAATAGCACCTCACAGTGGATCAACCAGTTTGCTGCTGACAGCCAAAACCAGCTGCTCACATGATCAAGGAGGACCATCAGCCTAACGATGGATCGTTAGCACCCTGATGGTTGTTTGCTATTCACAGAGGGCTGAGTGATACTAGCAATAACAGCATTGTAAGAGGGGGACAGTTGAACCCGGAGGCCTCCACCTCTGTTTAATGATGGACGGTTTCTTTTCACAAAGATGGCCTCCTTTACTCCTCTCTCAAACCATTGTTCCTCTCTATCAAGGATGTGAACATCTTCATCCCTGAAAGAGTGACCGCTGGCCTGGAGATGAGTGTAGTCCGCAGAGTCCAGAGGACCAAACTTAGCTTTTTTGACAGTCAGATGGTAAAATACTGTCAAAATGATCCATGCTACAGTAAAGATGAGGATGAAATGTAACGTCGCTAAAAGTAAAAGAGTCCAAAGCAAATCCTCCTTCATGTTTTACTGTTATGTCAACGGATGAATGAGCTCTTAATACCTTGGAGTCAGATTTTCCCCCACATCGGTGCATATATCTGTAGAACACATATGAATAGAGTCAGAGCTAATGGAAGAGGCGAGTCGTTTACCAGCTCTGTGTATTAAAGAAGCGTGAGTGGGTAAAAAAATCACAGTTTGTGGGAAGAGTGGCTGCTTGTGTAACATCTTTCGCTCTAACACAGTAGAGAGGACTCATCCTCAGATTGAGGTTATGCTGAAACACGCCCACAGGACTGCATTTACTTTAAAGCACGGAGAGAAAAGGTAAGGTCAATAGATTTTATTTCCAAGATCACAAGGTGCAAACAATTAATGAATTCAAGGAAACAAATTCATGTTGCAGCTCGCATTTGCAGGTGATGTGAAGGCAGTAGGCAGGAAGAAATGAAAAGCTGAAGAAGTGCTCAAGAACGTGACACATAATCCCCACACTGCTTTCTCTCTGCGCTGCTGCTTTTACAGGAAAAACAAACGCATGAATGTCACATGTGGAAATCACTTTTTTAAATGTAAAAAAACATAACTTCACATGGGAAACACAAGCTCTCATATTATCCCATGATTTTCCACGGGATTGCATGTGAAAACAGTAGATTCAGGTGATTTCTATGTAAAAATACAAAAAACAACTAAACCGTAAACATTAATCTAAAACACAAACCCACTTGTCTTATAAATAAAGATTCAATATGAAACATTAACTTTTACCATATACCATACCACTTTATTTATAGAGCACTTTAAACAGCGACAAGGCCAACCAAAGTGCTGTACAAACAAACAAACAACAGGCAACACACACAATGAAGTACAAAAAATAGACATAAGAACATTGCAGATCATAAATAAAATGACCAAACACAGATTAGCTGGTGTTGAAAGCAACAGAATAGTAGTGGGTCTTTAAACGGGATTTGAAAACCGAGAGGGAGGGGGCCTGTCTGACGAGCAGAGGTAACTCGTTCCAGAGTCTTGGGCCTGCTACAGAGAAAGCCCTGTCACCTCTGCGTTTAAGACGAGACCCTGGAACTGTTTAAAGTACCTGGTCCGCTGACCTCAGAGCACGTGGTGGGGCATATGGGTGTATCAAATCAGAGAGATAGGCGGGGGCGAGACTGTTCAGCGATTTGTAGACATAGAGGAGAATTTTGAACTGGATTCGAAGGTGAACCGGTAGCCAGTGCAGGGAGGCCAAGACTGGTGTAATGTGCTCTCTTCTGCCTGTACTGGTTAAAAATCGGGCTGCTGCGTTCTGGGCCAGTTGTAGACGTGCAATGGTGATCTGACTGATACCAAACCGGAGTGAATTGCAGTAATCATGTAATAAATGCGTGTATTACTGTCTCCAGGTTATTTTTTGATAATATGAGCTTCAGCTTAGACAGTCGCCTCAGCTGGGAAAAACAGGATTTAACGATCATATTTACATGGCTGTTGATTTTCATGGAAGGATCCATTATCACTCCCAGATTTGGGACTTTTTGTTTTTCAGACAGGGCTAGAGCAGAATGGTCAATGCAGTGGTTCGAGATCGACCCATTCTCACTCCCTACTCGTCATATATGGATGCTGGCAGTCAGGTTCCCTCCGCGTTACATTCTTGACGCGTCGGGTAGCCCCTTCACGTCATTAATTGGCGTGCAGGGTGCTCTCATTCAATGTTATGCTGTGATATTCTTTTCCGGTTTGGATAGTGAAGCACTTTCACTTAGCACTTTGAGATTTTTATTAATGAAAAGTGCATTATAAATGGAATTCATTATTATTATTATTATTACTTATTTTTTAGATACAGGATGGATTTTTCTGTCAAAATTTATACCTTAAGCCTAACCTGATAACAAACCCTAACCTTAACCATTTACCTTTTATTTGTTCACCGAACCCCAAACAAACCAATGAGAGCCCCCTGCATGCCAATTAATGACGAGAAGGGGTTACCCGACGCGTCAAGAATGTGACGCGGAGGGAACCTGACCGCCAGCATCCATATATGATGAGTAGGGAGTGAGAACATGTTGTCGAGATCGTGTCATTGGGAAGGAACAGTATGGCTTAGAATTAATGAGCTGTGGAGTCATTAGCATGTGAATCAATATTATCTAGCTCACAAAAAGGGAGCGGGGGATTTAGAAGCCAAGTTCACTTGCGCAAAAAGGGAACCTGACCGCCAGCATCCATATATGATGAGTAGGGAGTGAGAACATGTTGTCGAGATCGTGTCATTGGGAAGGAACAGTATGGCTTCAGACTTCTTATCATTAAAACTTAAGAAAATTAAAGCCATCCAGTCCCTGATGTCACCCAGGCAGTCGAGCAGAGGTTGAATAGAGCATGTACCATTTTTTCTTAGGTGGAAGTAGATTTGACAGTCATCGGCGTAGAAGTGGAAAGGTATGTTGTGTTTCCGGAAAATAGCACCGAGTGGCAGTAGGTATGAGGAGAATAGGAGAGGACCCAGGATGGACCCCTGCGGAACCCCCCATTTAAGTGCCGCCACTGCAGAACTAAAATCGTTGATGGACACACAAAAGGATCTGTCAGAGAGGTAGGATCTGAACCAATTGAGGGCTGACCCTGTGATGCCCACCCACTGCTCCAACCTAGCAATGAGGATCTCATGGTCAGTGGTGTCAACAGCGGATGTAAGGTCCAATAGGACAAGCAGCACAGAGTCACCAGTGTCTGTGGATAGGAAGATGTCATTAAAAACCTTCAGTAGGGCAGTTTCAGTGCTGTGGAGAGATTTGAAGCCAGATTGGAATAACTCGAGGATAGCGTGATCCTCCAGGAAGCACTTCAACTGGGACTCCACTATTTTCTCTAGAAGTTTAGATATAAATGGGAGTCCCGGCCACTACACACCTTGGGGTGTCTATGAGTGCACACCTAATTCTCCAGCTCCCCGAGCGCCCTCTGGCTGCTCACTGCACCACCTGGGGTGGTTGGGTTAAATGCAGAGACGAATTTCGTCTGTGTATGGGAAAACATACACAGATGACAGACAAACACATTATTATTAAAAGAGACCTGCAGCAGCCTGTCTCTTCTGTTAAACATTTTTTAAGTGTATGAGCAGCAATGAGACTTTTACTTTGTGTCACTGATCTTAAAAATGCATTCATGAGACAAACAAATTTGCACTTGCATTAAATAAATATGTGTAGTCAAAGACAAACATAGAGGAAGTGTTTGTTTTTTTACCACCACCTGTGTAAGCAGCTCCTCTCTGCTAGATGAACCGCCTCGTATCTTCTCACTTGACAACCTCTCTGTGGTATCAGCTCAGCACTTTGTGTGTCGTCGTAGTGGAGGCTGATGTATGAATTTCTGATATAAAAGAGACTGTTTTACCAAACAACAGATGTAGCTGCTGAAAACTCTTCTCAAAGATTTTCATGAATCCACCAGCAGCAGAGCAGCTCTGGGAAAAATGAAAGAAAAATCATGGTTGGGAGAACAGAAGGAGGTTGACCCAATTAAAAACAAACCTGATCATTTCCCTCTCATGTTTTGTGTTTTTGGTAAAGACAAAATGGTTCTGATGTGAAAAAGCTTTGAATTGTGACACATTAAACACATCCACAGTTCTATATGTTACTGAAGAACCTTTTAAGCGAATGAACTTTAGGAATAAGTTCTAAATTAAAGCATAATCTATGAAATGGAAGACATCCTTCAATATGTAAATGGTCTTCTTATATAGCACCTTTCTATCTTATCAAGATACTTCAATTGGTGCCCTTGTGTACCCATTCATATATGCTGGTGAAGATTCTCAGTCGTCCAGGACATGATAAATCAAAAAAAGGCGTTCAATACAGAAACAGCTGGACTTTATTTGTAACAGAAGACGTTTCGCTCATCATCCGATGAGCTTTCTCAATTCAATGAGGAGACTGTGAGAGGGAGAGAGAAGTTATAAGCAAGCTGGGCCACTGGTAGTGAGCGAAACGTCTTCTGTTACAAATAATGTCCAGTTGTTGCTGTATTGAACGCCTTTTTTGATTGACCCATTCATATAGCATTCTACTATATATACTGTA
>JBBPBX010020416.1:0-16636 GCA_038048925.1 Garcialebias charrua | reverse complement strand
CATATATTAAATCTTCTTCTTCTTCTTCTTCTTTCGGCTTTTCCCTTTTCAGGGGTCGCCACAGCGAGTCATCCTCCTCCACCTCACTCTGTCCTCTGCATCCTCTGTCCTCACTCCAACTACCTTCATGTCCTCTCTAACTGCATCCATATATCTCCTCTTTGGCCTCCCTCTTTGTCTTTTTCCTGGCAGCTGCATTTCTAACATCCTTCTACCAATATACCCACTGTCCCTCCTCTGGACATGTCCAAACCATCTCAGTCTGGCCTCCCTAACTTTATCTTGTTCAACATGTGCTGTACTTCTGATTATTTCATTCCTGATCTTATCCATCCTTGTCACTCCTAAGGAGAACCTCAGCATCTTCATTTCTGCCAATGAAATAATGAAAAAAAATATTTTTTTTCTGTGTTTAAATGTTCTTGATTTCATGTGTACAGCACTTTGTTGCAGCTGTGGTTGTTTTAAATGGCTTTATAAATAAAGTAATATTATCAATATTACATAAATTTTAATTTTTAAGCCGATATACGAAGTTTGCGGCAGTTTCCGCCAGTTTCTGCCAGTTTTCGGCAGTGCCCATGAGTTTAGCCTTAGCCAGTTAGCTCCAGTCTCGTAGCTCCAGCCTTGACTGTCGGCTTTGTCCGATCAGAGGTTCCTGCGCTCGTATGATCTGGAGCTGAACGGTGGTTTTGTGGAGGAACGGATGGGCAAAGCAAAACGACACTGTTGACCGCGTGAAGCAGCAGACAGCCAGCCGGACCGGAGTAGCAATGAGCTAACATTCTAACAAGCCTTGCTGTAGGATGCACGGTTGGATGCTAACGCCCCATCGGGGACATGGTATAGGGTTGCCAACTCCTTGATAAATAAATAAGGGACACCTCTCGGCAGGGCTGGTCACCCCATTTAACCCCCCCCCCCACCCACACACACACACACACAAACACCCTGCCTGCCCCTCCTCACTTTGAAATCAACCTGAATTCATTTGGATACGTGTTTTTGAATTATAAAAATATGTATAAACAAATTATTACACAATTAACCATTTATTTTTAGTGCAAATAGAATTGCCAGAAACAAACATATCTTTTGAAAATTATGTATCTTTCTTAAACAGACCTCTGTCCTGCTTAATAACTTAAAACAGAATTATGTATCTTTCTTAAACAGACCTCTGTCCTGCTTAATAACTTAAAACAGAATTATGTATCTTTCTTAAACAGACCTCTGTCCTGCTTAATAACTTAAAACAGTATTAAATAACAAAAAATCAATACGAACATTCTGTAATAGTGCATTTAGTGCAACGTGCAAATAAAGTTTGTAGTAAATTTGTGAGCAAGACATTTCATAATTTAGACTGACAATGAGCTCACTTCTAATTAGTTCAGTAGAACATTTGTTTCGCACATCAGTCCACTTACTTTTCATGAAAGAGAAAATCCTTTCCACAAACCCAGTGGAAGATGGGATGCTGAGGACAAAGGATACAACAGCTGGATGTTGGGGAGGTCAGCTGCCTGAAGAACTTGCATCCACTTCTCTGCTGTTCCCTGGGACTGCCACCTTTCTTTCTCCTGAGGTGAGGTGGTCTATCAGGCTGTTTGCAGTCACACATTCCTCATACAGCTCATCCATAGACATTTTCAGCCTGCCAAAAGGTGTTAAAGTTGATGATGATGATAAATTTTATTTCAGACAGACATTTCACCACAAAACATAATACTGAATACTTTCATGTTTCCAAGTACAGTATAGATACAATCTTAATATCAAATAAACATACCCAATTTTTATATGCTAATATACATTTGTTTCTTATCCTTTCCTCTAATGGTGACTGTGAGTCTGAAAAGGAGTATGATGAAGATTAACTTATATAATCATACCCCTTATCCATTCAATAATTCATAGGATAAATAGTCTTCCTGTTGCAAGTTCATTAGTGAGTGACACATAGCCTAGGTTATGTAGTGATAAATAAATGGAAAAACGTGTATTGTTTATACAGTATTTATAATTTAGCATTGTATTTAAACTACATTTTGAAATGTATTTATTAATTTACATATATGAACTGTGATTTTTTAAAGATGGACAAGATTGTATGTTTGCATAGTGTAAAGTAAATTCACAATTATGTATTTATTTGTACGTGTCAATTGTACACTTTTGTTTATAACTATCAATAATTAAACATGGTTCACCACTACACTGGAAATTATTGAATTTTTACCTGCCAACCAGGTGAAGACTTTCAGTGATCTTCTCCACTTCCTCAAAGGATATTTTTCCAGATGCCAGAGAGAGGGGCTGAAGGTGAAAGAGCCAGTTTTCCTCTGAGAAGTCAAACCACTTCTGGACAGAACTGATGGCAGTTTTTTTTTTTTTACATACCATATCTGCCTCTGGTGTTGCCCGGTGCAGAACAAATTGGTCAAGGGTTCTCCTGGTTTTGTTGTCTTTCACGTTTCTTATGTGTCCAACTGCAGAAGCTGTTTCACATCAAACTGTCCACCGTGGGCTACAGAAAAAGTAGCTTGCAGACAGTACAGTTGGCTTTGTAGCCATTATCATTCACGCGTTCCAGCCACTTCCTTTTCCCACTCGACTCTGTATTTTTGCAGCCGTTTCTTTTTTTCTCCTGGTGGGAGTAGCAGGCTCGAAGGTGATCTATGTTCACTGTTTAAATCCCCTGAATGTTTGCCGCTCGCGTCCATGCTGCCTTCTTCTTCAAATCCTGTCGCTGTCGTGTCTTCCGTAAACAGCCAAGACTGGACCAATGAGATGAGCCGGATTCTGTAGTTTCAATCACGTGTGTAAAAGGCTGTCAGCTCATTGGTCACAGAGCAGAGCGGCTTCTTAACCGTAACAATTGACATAAAAACGCATCATTATGTATCAACTCCATTGACGTTGACAGAATAGTTTTGATTCTCACGATATTACGGGACAAAGTGCGTCCCGTAATAGATCAATAAGGGACGCGTACTTTTGTTTCTAAATACGGAACGATTCCGTTTTTCAAGGGACGGTTGGCAACCCTAGCACATGGAGTCGATGGGCGGCAGCCGGGAGCTCGCCTCGATGTCCGCCTGGCAGCCTAAGATGTTGTCTGGACACCGAGCTAACATGCGAAAATGTGGACAATCAGCTGTGGCATCCTTGGCTGGGCTAACGCTAACGGGTGCTGCTAATGGCGGGGGCTAACATGCTAACGGGCAGCTGCTTGTTTTGGATGGACGCCGCGGAGAAAAGGCTCTCAGTAAGTTATTAACTCTTTTTCTGGCTACAAATATATGGAGTTAACATGCTAACAGTCCTTCCTGTAAACAGTTTGGACCGCGTGAAGCAGCACGAAGTTGCGGAGTTTGGACGTACAAGAGCTAACATGCAAAAAGACGAGACAGGCTTGACCAGCTCAAAGTAAAAAATTAAATTTTTATTTTTTAGCCCTGTACTGTAAGTGTTTTTTGATAATTATGTAGCTGTGTTAAGATAGGCGAAGTGCTTGGTAACTGTTCATTACCGTACATGTACGTGTATCAGTGGCGGCTCGTGTGGTCCCCGACTTACGAATTTTTGACTTACGAATGGTGCGTAGGAACGGAACTCGTTCGTAAGTCGGGGACCACCTGTACAAAGAATAATCAGAGATTTATCACATTCATACACTGATAGGACACACATCGGAGGCAATGACGGGTTCAGTGTATTCCCCAGGGACATTTCAGCATGTGACTGCTGGTGGATTCAAACCCCCAACTCTTACATCGGAGGGCAACTGCTCTAACCACTCAGCCACAGCCGCCCTATGCGCTGCTGTAAAACATAAATACATCCAAAGTTAATAAAAGGCTTTAAACGAATACTGTGAATGTTGTTTAAACCATATGTGTCAAACTCAAGGCCCGGGGGCCAAATATGATCCTCATTGACATCTTATCTGGCCCCCAATATGTTATTTTAAATGTAAAATACTTTTATCACTTTGATATTTTCAGTAATCTTTGATTATGATGTCAAAAGTGCAAAAGAGAAAGTCAAATGAGACCAATCAAACTGTTGAGGAACCTGCAACCAAGAAAAGATGTTATCTGACTTGAGTTATTGTAGATTCTAAAACTGGCCCTTAGTTTGAAAAAGGTTTACCTTTTGGCCCCCTTTGTAAGTGAGTTTGACACCACTGGTTTAAAGCTTTAATATTTTGGTATAAAGTCTTCACTTTGTGTGTTCTGCTATGAAACACGAAAAACTTTTCTTGTAGAGTGACACGTCCTCTGACAAAATCAGAAGCTGAAACTTTTTGTTGACTTCTGATAAGAGAATAAATGTTTTTTTTTATTTTTATTTTTATTTTGTTGGAGTAAAATCAATATTTCCAAGAATCAAATCAAAACAAAACAAACAAACAAACTTACCAGAACCTTCTTAAAAAAGGTAGGTGCACCTGATTATTATTTAAAAGACTAAACAAGTTAAGACTTCATCCATCCATCCATCATCTTTATCCACTTCTTCAGATCGCGGGGGTCGCTGGTGCCCATGTCCAACCATCACTGTGCAAGAGGCGGGGGACACCCTGGACAGGTCTCTAGTCCATCACAGGGAAAGACAGCGTCAAACAACCATTCAGTCTCTCACTCACTCTTAGGGTCAATTTAGAGTTACCAAACAGTCTAACATGCATGTTTTTGGTTTGTGTGCACACACGGAGAGAACATGCAAACTCCACCCAGAAAGGCTCCCGGACTGGGATTTGAACCAGGGCAACCTGCTCTCTGAGAGGCAGCAGCTCTACCAACTGCACCACCGTGATGCAACTTATTCACTGAAAAAGCTAAATGATGCAACTGCAGAATCAGCTGGTGCATGTAATAAACTTCACAATGACAGTGTGGTTTTCTTTCTAAAGTTTCTCATGTCACAAAGCTTTTTTAGGTGTTTTTTTTTAAGGTAGGTAACAGGTTTTTTTTAATTAAATGTGTACACACCAGTTCCAAAGGTTAAGTTTTCCATTAATTTATGGGTAAAGAGCAAATCCCAATCACTACTCCATCTGAAAATCATTGAAAACACGTTTTAGCATCGAATGCAACATGCATATAAACACAACTTTTTGTTTAATAGATAGGAAGAAAAAAAACTAAAACATCAAATCAGGACGAACATCAGAAATAATTTAATTTCAAATAACTAAAGTCAGACGTAGATTTTCAAACAAATTCAAATTAAACTTTATAATTAGACCACGCGAGGCCTGTTTGGACAGCTGCTTTCACCTTAATGATGTCACCAGATGTTCGCAGCTGCAAAGATTATTTTCTGTCCTCCCCTGCCATGAGTATATGTGTTTACGTACATCAAGCTTTACTACGTTTTATTTCTCTGTTCTTTTTCACTTTACGCTGAATATCTGTTTCATGTCAGTTCTCTTTTATTCATGTTGATGTTAGCATGACTTCTAATTGCTGGGCTAACAGATAAAAAAACAAACAGCTGAGCTTTAATTTGCCTGTCAGTAACGGGCTTCGGCATACCTGGATGATGACAACACAAAACTGCAATCTAAAAACCACAGCCATGAAGGGAATGTTAATAATGACTTCTCTAGAGTTCACATCCAAAACATCAGATTTCATTTTAATGGTGTGGTTTGTCTTGGCATCCTGTTTGACCACAGAGTGTGATGAGTGTGAGCTGTCCGTCACTGTCAGAACTGTACACAGTCCATCAGCTCACACCCATGACTCCCCGCTGCTGCGTGGTCAAGGTCGCCTCACACACATCCACACACAAACACCACTGCCCTGACATGCACAAAATAAGCATGTCAGTTTTCTATTTGCATGTCCTGACTTGGAAAAAAAAATCAAACATCTTCATAAAAACACAATTGTATTTATTAAGACGCGCTTTCAATTTTAAAGGAAAGCAGAAATCTTGAAACGTTTTGTTATGAATTTATATTAATTCTGAAACCCACATATTTACTTTACTGCCATTCACCTTCAATTCCGTGTGAAATTTGTTGAAACTGGAACAAATCAGAGCTCAAACCCTCATTAAGTCTGTGCACAGTTTGCGGATGCCCTGCCTGAACAAAATGAATTTTTGGGGGGTTATAATACTCAAAAAAAATAAAATAATAATAATACTCAACCAATTAATTTAGTTTTAGCAGCTGAGGCTTTGTGTGGAGGGGAGAGGTAACCACCGCAGCCCGACTTCAAGTAATCTCTGCCCAAAGACAGGAGCCAAACGTAGAACTGGAGACAAACTGGTCGACTCACCCAACTGGAGAAATAACATCACACAGGCACATGAAATAAATCCCCAAGCTTTCGACCATTGTTGCTTCATTTTATATTTTCCTGAAACAAAAGGTGAAATTTAAATATGTTGAAACCTTCAAGTGGAAGACCAAGCACATTTCAGTATAACTGATCTAACCTGGATTTGACACTTCTAATTTCAATAAAGACTCTGTTTTACAGAAAAGACAGCAGGACGCCACAAAAACACTTCCTTGTTAGTTTGCCAAATGCTTGCAATGTGCCATCACAAGTAAGGAGGCACGTTCTAAAAATAAATATAGCGCTGCGTTTCTTTGTGCCCTCTGATCCACCTTTGTGCTGATGCTGTGTGGTCCTTGGTGGGGCACACATGATGCTGCACGTCTATATTTACTTCAGACCACTCAGCTCAGAGCTGATAATAATTGCACGGATTACCTGGAGCCATAATCACATGATGTGTGAGGAAGAGAAGGTAAAACACAGGTCGTCTGGTTTACCTGGGTGTGGCTGAGCCAACACACACACATGCACACACACATCTGGTGCATAAACAGACATTCAGGCAACACCTGTCCGTGCTGCTGCCACTAAACAAGCTTGCAGAGAAAACTGAGCAAAAATGCTTTTCTAAGAAAAAAAAGCAATTATTATTTGTGGCATCATTTCAGCTTCATGAGGACACTGTTCTCTGATTTTATAGATCAAATCCATCAGTTTGTTTGCACTTCACCCCTCCACAGCATCTTTCTTCATTTGGTCTTCCTGCTCTTCTTCTTTGCTCTGACCTTCCACCCCACCATCACCAACCCCCAGCTCAAACCTCCTGCCCATCATCTCAGCCACCAACAAGTCACTTAGGCCTCGGCTTTGGGACACAGCTGCAGGATATCTGTAACCGCTGTGCGTGTATTCCCATAAAGACAAAGTGTGCATACACCCACAAACACGTGACTGCCGCCTCTGTGGACTATAATCAGTGGGGTCTCAGCTGCAGGTCCGACCATCTCTTCTCCGAGGACTGCAGGGATCAGGCAGCTCCTCGGGGTGATGACAGTGTGTGTGTGTTTTCTATTTGCATTGACATTTTCCAATGTTCAGGGATCACTTTGCATCTTAAAACGAGTGGTTTGTCTTATTCATAAGAAACTTTCTTTTCTTCTGCTGCTGAACACAAATTTATTGATGAATTTATTGATGTTCCATTTCAAATTGAGGGCTCTGAGATTCATAGAGGTGTTCATGAGGTGAAATTCTTGGGTGTCATCATTGATGACAAATTGTCATGGAAACAACATATAAGTTCTGTTAAAACAAAAATACCTAAATCTATTGCGATATTTTACAGAGTCAGAAATTTATTGAATGACAAGGCACTGTATTTGTTGTATAATGCAATTATTGTTCCACATTAAATTTATTGTGTTAGTGTTTGGGGAAAGGCATGTAAATCAATTACAAAGCCTATTTTTATTTTGCAGAAAAGAGTTGTTAGAATTATCACTAGAAAACATTACTATCATCCATCAAGTATATTATTTTATCAAATGAAATTGCTGAAGTTCTATGATTTGGTGGATTATAATATTTTGTTAGTTATGTACAGAGCTCAGAATAATACACTACCTTCAAATATTCAAATGGATTTTGTTAAAATATTAAGTTGTTATAATCTTAAGGGGACAGATATGTTTGTGAAACCTCAGTTTAGAACTAGTTTAAAGGGAAGGTCTACCATAATTCAGGGAGTTGGGTTATGGAATGACTTGGAAACTGATGTTAAAGAAGCTAAATCAATGGTTGTATTTTTAAAAAATGGTTACGGTTAAATTGTTAAAAACATATACAGTATCCATCCATCCATCCATCTTCTTCCGCTTATCCGGGGTCGGGTCGTGGGGGTAGCAGCCTAAGTAGGGAGGCCCAGACTTCCCTCTCCCCAGCCACTTGGAGCAGCTCCTCTGGGGGAATCCCAAGGCGTTCCCAGGCCAGCCGAGAAACATAGTCCCTCCAGCGTGTCCTGGGTCTTCCTCTGGGTCTCCTCCCGGTGGGACACATACAGTATATACCGTAAATGGAATTTAATGAGTAATTGTATGAGATAAAGGACGTTAAATAAGTTGTTCATTTTGTTTTGGTATTTAAAGAAATTGGTTGTTTGAATTGTTTATTAGAGAATAAGGGGCAGATATAACACGATTTTTTCTTCATCTGCTGCCTTTCATTTTTTTATTTTTTTTATTTCTTATTGTATATATGTAAATTGTTTTGTATTTTATTGTAAAATGAATGAATAAACTAAACAAAAAAACTAAATCAGTGCTTATACAACTACACCTTGTTTCAGCTTTTCCCTCTTCAGAGAGTCATCCTCCTCCATCTCACTCTGTCTTCTGCATCCTCTGTTCTCACTCCAACAACCTCCATGTCCTCTCTAACTGCAGAATCTCTTTGTGCAACCACATAAATGAAAATATTGCAAACCAATGGGAGTGCACTAAGGCCATTAAACTGTGTTGCAGGTGACATCCTCGCTGCTCCTCATGACTTCATCTGCTCTGGTCCACCAGGTTTTTGTTGTGCTCTGTATGCCTAGTTGTACAAGTTGTGGCTAAATATCTACTCTAAGGATGCACTGTCATGGAAATGAGCAATTTAATTTTACAGAAGAACCTAATAAAGTATTTGCAGCCCACACAACGTACTGCATGGTCCTTAGTTGGTGATTCTCTTAGAATACATGAGTCCAGACAGACACTAAAGATTTCACCGTCGATTTCCTCCTCAAACAATAGAACAACAGGAAAATAATCAAATCCATATCAGCTCTTAAAGCTAAGTCTACAGAGCTGTTCATTTATTGAAAACAACTGAGTGTCATCTGCTGGTGATTTGTTAAAGCTTCCATCCCAAACCACACTTCACCTGAACTCTGCAGCAAAAAGCACTTTTCAGACATTCAACATTAATGGCTTCATGATGGTTGTAAGCTTCTTCTTCTTCTTTTAGCCTTTTAGAGATTTCTCACATTTTAATTCAAACTTTTCAAAACAGATGCTTGAAAAGTGATAGAAAATGCAATTGTGGGTTCACAATAGCTACATTTGTGCAAAACTGGGCGTTTGCTTTATAATTGTTCTCCGGTTTACCTGGTTGACAAACTGAAACAGAAGCTTCTGCATGATCTGAAAGTAAAATGGCATCGTGGACAGCTTATTATTGATTTAACTACAGATTCCACTGGAAAGGAGATAAGTCAAATTGACTGTGTAGTCGATGTGTGTGCAGCAGATATCTGTGCACCACTGACAGTGTTGTGTGAATGCTGCCAGATTCAGCTGAGTCAGAACTCCATCACAAAATGTTAAAAGGAAAGTTCAGACCTTTTGAAGTGGAGTTCTGTGAAAAGGTGATGGACATTTATCATCTTACCTGCTGTGGATGGCTCTTTGAACGTCTTCATTTTGGAGAAATGGAGTTTAATTCTGACCAGACTGACAACTACCGGTAGTCTGGATGAATCCAAAGTGGGTTAAAATCTTTAGAGCTTCAAAAACTTTACAGCAATTCACGTATGTTCCTGCTGCTGTGCATAGTTATAAAGTACAGTAATTTGAAGATAGAAGACTGAGATTTTCCTCGTCGCATCTGATTTTCAATAACCTACATGTGTTCACGTATGAAACAGCGCATGTCACTCTTGCTGTGTTTCTGTGCACATGCGTGTGAGTGGTGGTCACCTGTACGTTCTTCAAAGCCCCAAAGGTCGTCTGTGCGGTGAATATATTTCAAATGGTTTGGAGCACAAACAGCTGTACTTCCACATTGATTTCCTGTCACGGCAGATGGAAATTCAAACTGTACACAACACACACGTACACACACAAACCCTCTTTTCTTCACACACACATACACACACGGACATACTCAAACTAATCATTTTCAAACCGGCAAACGTTTTGGGAGTGGGCGGTGAGAAGGTGAGGGCTCAGCCTGTGTTTGTGACAGGTCACTGATGGTGTCTGTGACTGCTTGGAAATGTATTCCCTAAGATCCAGATGAACTGTCACATGAGTTTACAGGGAGCGGGTTCCATCCAGAATTTCAATTCTCAGATTTAAAATGTCTGACATGCCATTGAAATTCAAATGACCGCCTCCCCAGTATTTCTCAATCTTACCGCATGAATATGAATGGAACCACAGCCTCCATCTGATTATCCCTTAATATTCATGAGGGGACTTGATGAATTGCCCAAATCTGTGTACTGATCTCCATTTGAGAATAAGTGACCAAAAGAAACCAATTGTTCAATAATGAGAAGCATTTAGGATGGCTCAAGGATGGACTTCAAATGTTACTGTTGCGAACAGGGCATATGATGAGTTTATGAATATCTTGGAAACCCTGTATGAAAAGAATTGTGTGCAAACAAATTACACAAAGAGAAATACGAATGATCAACCATGGATGACAAAAGGGTTAAGAAATGCATGTAAAAAAAAGAATTATTTGTATTCATGTTTCTTGAAATTGCGAAGTCAGAGCGCAGAAGAAAAATATAAAAAGTATAAAAATAAATTAGTAGGGATTATAAGGAAACATAAGAAAGAATATTATAGTAAATTATTAGATAAAACTAATGGTGATATGAAAGCAACATGGCGAGTAATGAATGGTGTACTGAAGAATCATAAAGCAAAAACTGGTATTTCAAAATATTTTGTAAAAGACAACGATGAAGTTCATGATGAAAATGAAATTGTAAATGGATTTAATCAATATTTCGTGAATGTTGGATCAAGCCTTGCAGCTAAGATACCAAAAGTAGATAAAAATATGATCCACTCAATTACAGGTTGTGCAAATAGTATTTTCCTAAATGGAACTAACAAAGAGGAAATAATGAATGTAGTAAAACATCTTACAGACAAGAGATCGAAAGACTGGGTGGACATGGATATGATGTTTGTAAAGGACATAATGAGCCATGTTATTGAGCCGTTCACATACATATGTAACTTATCATTTTCAACAGGAATTTTTCCAGATAATATGAAAGTAGCTAAGGTCGTTCCTCTTTTTAAAAATGGTGATAAATGTGTATTCAACAATTATAGACCTATATCCTTGTTACCACAGTTTTCAAAAATTCTTGAAAAACTATTTGTAAACAGACTAGACCAATTTATAGATAAACAAAATATTCTAAGCAGCAGTCAGTATGGGTTTAGATCAAAAAACTCTACATCAATGGCTCTCATGGAATTAATGGAACAAATAACTACTGCTGTCGATCAAAAACAACACTGTATCAGTATCTTTGTTGATTTAAAAAAAGCATTCGATACTATTGATCACACAATACTCCTTGAAAAACTGAACAAATATGGTATTAGAGGACCAGCATTACAGTGGGTATCTAGCTACTTAAAAAATAGGAAACAATTTGTACAAATAAATGATGTAAGATCTGACCTCTGTAATATCACATGTGGAGTTCCCCAAGGTTCTGTACTTGGACCAAAGCTTTTTATTTTATATGTGAATGACTTGGTAAATGTGTCAGGACTCCTTAAATGTGTACTTTTCGCAGATGATACCACTTTTTTCTGTTCAGGTGAAGATATTGAACAAATGTTAGAATTGATAAAGACAGAATTTGTAAAGATACAAACTTGGTTTAAAATAAATAAATTATCATTAAATCTAGAGAAAACTAATTACATGATATTCGGTAATAGAAAGAAAACTGTTGATGTTCCACTCAAAATTGAGGATGTTGAGATTTGTAGAGTGAGTGAGGTGAAGTTTTTGGGTGTTATCATTGATGACAAACTGACATGGAAACAACACATAAATTCTGTAAGAATAAAAATAGCTAAATCGATAGCAGTACTGTACAAAGTCAGAGACCTATTGAATGATAAGGCTCTGTATTTGTTGTATAACACAATCATTGTTCCACACTTAATCTATTGTATTGATGTTTGGGGGAATGCGTGTAAAACAATCACAAAGCCTATTTTTGTATTACAGAAAAGAGCTGTAAGAATTATCACTAGAAAGCATTACCGTCATCCATCAAGTACATTATTTTATCAACTAAAATTACTGAAGTTCCATGATTTGGTAGACTATAATATCTTATCAGTTATGTATAGAGCTCAAAATAATGCATTACCTTTAAATATCCAAATGCACTTTGTTAAAAGACAAAGTTGTTATAATCTTAAGGGAACAGAGTTGTTTGTAAAACCACAATTCAGAACCAGTTTGAAGGGACGTTCTACCTCAATCCAGGGAATTAGATTATGGAATGGCTTGGAGAATGTAGTTAAAAATGCCAAGTCAATGTTTACATTTAAAAAAATGATCAAAACAAATATGTTAAAAAAATATATGTGAAATAACGTAATGTGTATTGCATTAGTTAGAAAATTAGAAAGTGTTAGTCATTTTGTACTGTATTAGTATTAGTTAGAAAACTAGAAAGAGTTAGTCATTTTGTACTGTATTAGTATTAGTTAGAAAATTAGAAAGAGTTAGTCATTTTGTACTGTTGGTTGAAGAATATTATTGTTTAACCTGATTGTTGGAAAAAGTTGGTTGAAGATTATTATTGTTTACATGGTTTGACTACTGTTGTTTAATCTGATTGTTGGAGATAAGGGGCAGATATAATAAGATTTATTCTTCTTTCTGCCACCTTTCATTTTTTTACATTTTGTACACTATCATTATGAGATTGCCTTGTATTGTTTCTTTTGTAAAAAAATGAACAAATTTAATAAACATAAACATAAACATACTTGGATTCCACCCTGACCTGGCCTTCTTACACAAGAGGTCAAAGGTTGTAATCCTGTGAAAGGGAGCATCCGTCACACTTGGCATTTTGTGTTGACCTCTGTGGTGGGTGTGCACCGTGGATGCTGTGAGGGTGGGTGAGCAGCTGACAGCACATCAGCAAAGGTGCAAGAATGGAAACGCACACACACACACACAATAAAAAAAAAACATCAGCATGGACACTTGTCTGCAAACGCCTCATACAGTTTGACCCCATCTTCCCCCAACTCAAACATTTTTGTCTCAACGTGTGGACCACCGTTCAGGCTTATTCACAGCTAAGTGCAAAGGGTCTCATGTGACAGGTCAGGCCTGAGCAAATGTCATAAACGATCAACTCAGAAACAGATCTTCACAAAAGTATAATAAAAACACTGAAAATGAGTCAGGGGGGGAGATCATAATATGAATTTCAATACAGTGCATACAACCCTAGATTTATAATTGTCAGTTTATCATCACAATAATTTCCAAGCAGTGTTATAAGCAAGTCAAGCATACCCTTTAAATAAAAAAAGATGTTAAATTGACAATTTTGCAACATGTAGTTTGTTTATGTTACTCGAACAAATGATAAATGACAAAGCAGACAAAGATGGATGATAGATGGATGATGGATGGATGTACAAATGTCTAAGGTAAAATTAGTTAACATTGCTGTGATGGACTTGCGACCTGTCCAGGGTGCACCCCGCCCCTCGCACAGTGATTGCTGGACATGGGCACCGGTGACCCCCGTGACCCAAAATGGAACAAGTGGGTAAAAGATAATGGATGGAAGGATAGTTAACATTGATTTCAAATGGATTAAACTAATAAATACATACTTTGTTTTTGTGCATTCTCAGCTTGTTTTCTGTTAAATTGAAAGATTATGGACTGCTTGTGTATGCGAAAGGTGGAATAAATGTCCCATACTGTGCAGTTAAATTTAACAAACGTCCCCAAATGGCTCATTTAAACAGTCACAAATCATCATATGTTGCATTACGCCTCAAGTGGTGAGTGTGCTTGTTCAGTCTCAAGCGAGCATCAAACATTGCATCTCAAACAGATCTTAATCTAATTATACATACTTTGTTTTTGTGCATTCTCAGCTTGTTTTCTGTTAAATTGAAAGATTATGGACTGCTTGTGTATGCGAAAGGTGGAATAAATGTCCCATACTGTGCAGTTAAATTTAACAAACGTCCCCAAATGGCTCATTTAAACAGTCACAAATCATCATATGTTGCATTACGCCTCAAGTGGTGAGTGTGCTTGTTCAGTCTCAAGCGAGCATCAAACATTGCATCTCAAACAGATCTTAATCTAATTATAGCATCAGATTTTATAATATTTTTATGATTCAAACATTTATATTCCAAATGTGAAGACTCTTAAAACTCCAGCACTCCACCTGCTCAATGACTGATGGATGCAGACATGGGCTCCCTGCAGCAGCAGAAACAAAGCAAAGGCTGCTACAGTGTTCGTCTCTCTGCATGGAGGAATGGATGGACATGACCTGTGCACCGGACACACTGTTTTCCAGCTAGAAGTGTTTCCTTGTTCTTGATTCACCACCCCATCCCCACACACACACACACACATCTTCTATAATTGATGTGGGAGATGAGGCTCCGCAGGGGTCATCTTCTCTCTTTTCATTCCTCCCAATTTCTGCAGCTGTTCTTGGCTGTCTCCTGCTCACCTTCTCCTCTCCTCCTTTACATTTCACCTCTTCATCCGATGCCTTTCATCTCGTCCATCCAGTTACATGCCTGCTGGCTCGCATCCATTTAACGTGCTGACTGCGCTGGAGGTTACTAGTTTGCTTTAAAATAAACAAATAAATAAATAAAATAGGCGACTTATAGTGAAGAAACATGCCTTTTCTTTTTCACCTCCTCTCCATTTTGCCCTCCTCTTTTGTCTATGAATCGCTACATCTCACACACACACACAAAAAAACTCAACCCTCCTCCCACTAACATGAACTTGCACAAAATCTCCCAGTAATTTACAGACGGCTACACACCAACACACACACCCTCACCTGGTGTTCGCTCTCTCCTTGGAGGCTTTTATCAGGATGTAGCTGGGTCCCTTTCCACATGTTAAGTGTCTTCCTGGCTGGAGGAGATAGTAAGCAGAACACACACACACACACACACTTACAGGATATAGATATATACAGGGTAAAGGAAAAGCCAATTTAATCAGAGACAACCAACATCAACTGATGCAACAGTCACATTTACACACTAGAACACTTCGCTAGTCTTCCAGTAGCATTTTTTCCTTCTAATACATATTAAAAGGCAGCAAATTTCACAACACATAGTAAATTTGCATAAACTGTCTCATTTTATCAAACATGGCATTCATACTCCAGGTATTTCCGGATAACAGTGACTCAGTATTACTTTATAATACCTTAAATCCATCTTTGTTGGATTCATTATTGCAGCTCTTTGGAATGGAACATGTTTGATTGCTAAAGCTGGGGAAGAAATACAACTCAATTGAGATATACTCAGTTCTGTTCCAACTAAATAAATAATGGTTTGCAGAATTTTAAACATATTCAGATGAACAAGGAAGAAATGTGCAAAAGAGGCAAAGGTTGGAGAGGTTAAAAATCAAGGAAGATGTTTTTTTTAAATTCACTTCTGATCTTTCGTAACAAAGTAAATACGTTTCTTTCAACTTCTCCATTCTGCACAGTGAGGAAACTCACACAAGAGATTTGGTACACCAGATGCCCTTCTTGACCCAGCCTGGGATTTCAAGGTTGCAGGACTGACCACCGAGCTAACGCAGCCCAAACTAATCCTAATTTCAAGTGTCTGTAGTTAAGTTAGTTAAGTTAATAAAATAATTTTGTGTTTGAGATGCCCTTCATATTTAAAGTATGCTCATGAGAAACACATATTTCACATTGCTGGACATTAAAAAGCCACAACAATGCTTTTTGAACTACTCTTTATTAGATTTCAAATAAAACTAGACAAACACTTTTGCACAGTTTGGTCATAAAAATTATGTGAAGTTGCTTTAAAGGGTTGATTTTGCCACTTAAACACAGACGTTTTGAGGTTCAAACCCCACATAACTCATGCAGAGCTGCTGTCATCGCTAAAGAGTAATTTTACAGTCAAGAAATCCATTGCACAATTTTAAAAATGCATCGTTAACTCCACAGTGCAGCCATTGATATACTTTGAGGGGAAATTGTGTTACTTCAGAACCATCTTTAAAAGTTAAGTCACTTTCAGTAAAAGTTTTATTTGCAGAGTGCACACATTGTTATTTAAAGGCAGACATGATTTTAAAAAGACTAACATTCTGTCCTCTTTCATGATGCAGGCCAAGGAAAACACTCAATTCAAATGCTACATAGGAATAAGAATATGAGATTTTCTTTTCTTCATCAAGGAATTTAAAGCTGCACCAACTTTATAGTGCAGTCTGTAACTTTTCTAACAATATATTTTTAA
>JBBPBX010020415.1:32500-43403 GCA_038048925.1 Garcialebias charrua | reverse complement strand
CTCTAAGCTTAAAATGAGTGCCGGAACCAATAAAAACATCTGGTCTGCTGACTTCAGAGAGCACTGTGGGGCATATGGCTGCAGCAGATCAGCAAGATAAGAAGGGGCAGACCTGTTCAGAGATTTAAAAACATACAAAAGGATTTTAAAATCAATTTAAAAGTGAACAGGGAGCCAGTGAAGGGAGGCCAGAACTGGAGTGATGTATTCTCTTTTGCCTGTACCAGTTAAGAATTGGGCTGCAGCATGTTATGAAAGCCTTACTGTCGCAAGATTACCATCCACGTGCCCTGAGACAACTTTGCTGTGAATTGGTGCTATACAAATAAACTGAATTGAAAATTACTTTTGGACAGTATGGGCTTCAATTCAGAAAGTCACCTCAACTGAGAAAAACACACAAAAATCAGGATTTAACAATTGTGTTTACATGGCTGTTTAGCTTCATGAAAGGGTCCATTCACTCCCAGATTACTTGTTCCTCTAACTGGGCTACAGAGGAACGGCCTATACAGTGGTTCTTGATAGTGTCTTAAAGAGGAAACAACATGACTTGTGTCTTCTTCTCATTAAAATTTAAGAAATTCAAAGCCATCCAGTCCTTGATGTCAGGCAGGCATTCAAGAAGAGGTTGGATAGAACATGCACAAGTGTGTTTCAGAGGGAAATAAATTTGACAGTCATCAGTGTAGAAATTTAAAGGTATGCCGCATTTACAAAAATAGCACCTAATGGCAGCAGGTATTACGAAAAGAGAAGAGGACCGAGAATGGACCCCTGTGGTACCCCCCACCACAAGGGGCGAGTAAGTAAAGGACTCTCGAAATTTTGGAATACAGAAACAATGCTAAAGTTTCATATAGAAGGCCTGAGTGTTGCAGAATGTAAACGTTCTTACCTTCACATTTCAGAGTCAGCTGCGTCCATTTTCCACCGCTGCATTCACGAGACCTGGTGCCTCCTTCTGTAGCATATCCAAAATTACATCTGTAGTAGACTTTGGCACCGGAGGGAAATGATGCTGTTGCGGTGTACTTGTTGGAGAGGTGCACATTGGACTGGCTGACAGGTGGTGGTGCTCCGCATCCATCTTCTGAGCAGATTTCACAGAGAGGACAGTTTAGATGGACAGAAAACTGTTTGTATGTTGACGTTTGATCTGGGAAACAAACTCACTTGCTATGATTGGCGACAGTTGGACTTTAACCAGAAGACACTGAGGGGGCTGAGGCTGCCATTGGCCATTGGCCCCACAGGTGATGAGACTGGCTCCGTTCAGCTGGAAACCCTGCTTACAGGCGAAGTTGATGCTGGCTCCCACATGGTACACCTGAGTCTCACCTTTCGGCTCGGAGTTAGCCACAGCTGGGGGGCTGCAGGTGGTCTCAGCCTCTGAATAGATAACAATATGAGCTCTTAAACAAGAGTTTTATTTCTTCACAAAGAGGGGAGAACAAATATGTATTTCCCGGAACTACATTTACATCATCACCAGTTTCCCAATACACAGAGTTCAATAGTTCAGCAATTCCCAGCTGCAAGAGCAAATAGCAGCAGCAGCTGGTTGTAGCGCTTCCTGTGCCTACTAGGACCCTTCCAACAGGAACACTGTAATTTTTCCATAAAGGGGACCACATATTCAAAATTCACTTTTTAACTTTTTTTTTTTTTACTCAACTTTGGGCATTTACTTCATAAAAAAACAGTCCTGTAAGGCCAAAAAAATGCACCCAGTGGTTTATTTACTCTAAAGGCCGGCGCAGAGCTCCACGCTTGAGCGAGCGCGGCGCCCCGCTGTGTGAGCGCCGTGCGTGCGCCGCTTGGACAAGCCTTTGAACGCTCGCGCGAACGCGCCAAGCTCCAATTTTACGACCGCGCACGCTTGCGCGGTGTCTGACCATAAACTTCCCCGGCACCGGACTGTTTTGTATGTTACACAAATGAATTAAATTCCTCTTCTTTATCGCTGATCGGGCCTTTTCTTTTGTTTTTTTGCCTAAAGTCAAGTAATCGCTTCATCCTCCGTTCACTCCATGAATGAAATGAATGAATTCATGTCCTACCTGGCAGCGGGAGGTTTTAAGTATTTCCTGGTTGGCTATGGGCTGCTGGAATAGCGCTCCCTGTTTTTATTTTTATTTTTTAGAAGTTTATATAACATATAAAGTGATAAAAGACCGCCGCGCAGCAGCGGAGCAAACAGCTGTTCGTCTGGACCAAAGCCAGCACTCGTGTCTCATGAGCTGTCAATCATTTCAGTAGGCGTGTCAGCAAGTGACCAATCAGCGACCTCAGTTGAGTCCCCTCCGTGCGCAGCTGCTCATATTACAACAAGGATCAGGACCGAGAACGAGAAAAGAGCTGTGCCAATGAACGCGCGCGCACACAATGCGCGCGTCGAGCTCCGTTCGGGCAACCGCGGAGCTCTGCGCCGGCCTTAAGTAGATTTATTTATCTTTGATAAAATACAGTTTGTTTTGCACTTCCTGCGGTTTGTGACGTCACAAACCGCAGCCAACCGCAGCCAACCACCCCAACATGAGTCCAGCCCCTCACCTAGCAACCCCTGGTTAGGCTCAACCCACTTCTGTATTAAACACATGACTGTTGTTTTTCATGATTTCATCTCATCTTTTGTTTATATGTTCTTAATTTCATGTGTACAGCACTTTGTTGCAGCTGTGTTTTTTTTAATGGCTTTATAAATAAAGTATAATTGTTATTTTTATGTTTTAGTTCAATTTTTAGTGTATTTGCGATCGCTCCCAACGCGCAGCCGGTAAAAATTAAACGAGCAGACCCCCGGCGTAGGGACCGGCGGCAACGGGACCCTCTTCTGGCGGATGGAGCGGAGCTTCAACTGTACAGCCTCGCTGCAGCCTCGCAGCAGCCTCGCAGCAGCGAGGACCTTCTCCTTACGGATTAATTTACGGGAGACACTTGGTGAACTTTGTGTTGTCTTGACTGGAACAGCGATAACTCCCAAAATCGCCGCGTGCAACGAGCGGAGCTGGCGAACACCGGAAGAGGAACAAGCTAACATTAGCATCGGATTCGGGTGGTCTCATGCTAAAAGGAGCAGCAAATTGCGGCGCGCTCAGACGGGTTTCGGTAAGTTATCTTAAGCTAGCACTAACAGTAAGTCAAATGAGTAATAAAAAAAGAGCTAATTTTAAAACAACAACACATTACAGATACTGGCTGTTACAGAGGGCGTAAACAGATCGTTGAAGGGCGTGGACTTCAGAACTTGTATCAGAAACCGGTCGTTCAAAACGAAAGTTAAAAATGGCAGAATTAAAAAGGGTATAATTAATTATCTAAGAATTATTTTGTGTATTAAAATGAATTAATATTGTCAAGATAGCACACAGACATAACATAAAAATTTTAAAGACCTATATGTGGTCCCCTTTAAATAACGTAGAAAAGGGACCCTGACCATGAGGTAAGGACCAATAAATAGTGTTTGCATAAGGTGTGGCAACATTTTTGAGACTGAAGTTATTTTGAAATGGTAGTCTACTTAGGTCTTGGTTCACACTAGCTGTTAGCTCATTAGCTCTGTAGAACTTGTGCTGCATTCTGTTTACCTTGGATCTGGGAATGTAGTAAGACCCACCTTTACATCCAGATGCAACTCAGAAAGTAACTAGAATTTGCCAAAAGTTATGCTCAATGACTAGGCTAACTACCGTTAGCAATCCAAGTTCATAATGGTGTTTGAATGCTTTCTGTGCAGCAAAACGCTGTAGCAACATGTTTAGCGAGGTTGTGCCGGACTTTGGTTGTGACTGGATTACTGCGATACAATCCAACAAAAGTTTTTATTTCTTTTCTGGCAGCTATCACAACTGTGTGACCCGACCATATTGGAGGTTAAGGTTGGGGCTGGGAGGAGTCTTCTACTTTTCAAATTAGATTTCCAACTTTCTGACGTGTTTAGATATTTCCATCTTAGAACTTGGACATTCCAATTTCCAAGTACAACTTGAACACATCATCATTAAACTCTTCTCCAAACAGAAGCTATTCACACATCTACAACAGGTAAGATATTAACTGTTCATAAGCCGTCTACAGACCCCTAATACAGTACACACACATTAAAATTAGACAAAAAGTTAATCTGGAAGGTGAAGCAACACGAGCACCCCAAGTGCACCGGCTGAATAAAAATGTAACCATTAATCATAATATTTTCCAGGCGTTGATGTCACTAAAATGTTGTGGCGCTTACCTTGCTGTTGTATTTTGAAATATTCAAATGACTTACGTATTTAGGGTGTATTTTGTTATGTCAAGCTTAAAAAATGTGTTTGTGGGTGAGCAGGCGAGGCCCAAAACGCCTTAATTACAACATGGCAGCTCCTGAAAACAGGACTTTATGGGTCACTTTAGCACAACAGACGCAGACAGAGGTGCTTCTTTCATCAATAACAAATGTTGATGTTCAAAAAAAGCCAAAATATCCCTTTAAATAGGATTACAAACAAAATAATGTAGTTTGAAAGGATTCACAGCACAAGCCACAAAAATGAGTCGTTTTTGTCCCAGCTTTGCTGTGTGTTGAAGAACCGTTTACATTCCTCAAAACCTGAAAAACTAGAAAAATCCAAGCAGGAGTCACAAACGTGCAGTGGATGCACGCACTAGGGGTGCAGTTAGATTAAAAAACAACCAACTGTGTCAAAGAACCTGGAAATCAGGTTTGCACAATTTCATAACTCAGACGAGAAAAAAAACCTGAAAGATTTGAGGGATCAAGTTAAATGTCTTCACTTTACATCATGCGCAGGCGTCACTCATTCCTAATAACACCACCACATACAGCTGCAGAGTGAGAGGTAAACATGTTGCTGCTCACTTTCACAAGATGGAAACTCCCCGCTCCATCCGCTCCTGTTGCACACCACGTAGTCCAGTCCCTTCAGAGCGTACCTGTCCACACAGACACAGGGTCAGACACATGGTCAGACACATGGTCAGACACATGGTCAGACACATGGTCAGACACACAGCGAGCGTTTGGCTCTGACATGAGTCGTGTCAGGAGAGGCTCACCCCTCGTTGCAAACTGCGTGGAGTTTCTCCCCGATGTACGTTTCCTTTCCGTACAGGAACTTCCCGTTGGCTAGCTCCCCGGCGTTCCCACAAGATATCTCTGTTAGGAGTGAGAAGAGAAGAAGCTAACTGAATGTTGACAATAAAATACAAAACCTGTCCCATATCGCATGTTGTTTTTGCCTTTTGTCTTTGTGTGAGAATGTCTGTTAGTAAAATATCTTGTGAACCACTCAATTTTAATGAAACTTGCAGAAGGTACCGTATTTTCCGCCCTATAAGTCGCACCGCCCTATAAGTCGCACCAGTCCAATTATGTCCAATAAAGTGGAAAAATCCACGTATAAGTCGCACCTCACGGCACAAAACGAGCACGCGCAGCCACAACAGACCTGCAGTGCAGCAAACAGACCTGCATCTCTTTGATCTTTAAAGATAAACACATAAAAAATATATATTTTTGTTAGCTGACATTACAGTAAAAGTGTGTCTCAGTTTAACTTTTCTTGATAAATGCACTTTGACGGTTAAAAACCGTTAAATTAAGTGACCATTTTTTGACCAAAGAGAAAAAACCAAAAAATCCACATATAAGTTGCACCGGCCTATAAGTCGCAGGGCATGTAGGCAAAAAGGTGTGACTTATGGGCCGGAAAATACGGTAATTGTTGGATCAACGCCTACAGCTGACTAACTGTTAGTCTAACAGACTGAACATCTTTGTGTAAATTTTTGCTACTATTTGAATGAAGGCTGTCTGTTAGCAAAATATCTCATGAGCCACGGTGTGGATTTCATTAAAACTCTCAGGAAGTAATCCCTGCAGGTGTGTCCACAGCTGATTATCTGTTGGAGTCAGTTGAATATGAGATGGCCGCCAGAGCTAATTGACTTTAGCCAACACACAAATGACAACAACAGTCAGTTTTACAATTACTAAGCTGAAGTTTGATGTAGATGTACAAAGTAGCTGATAGTCGCTTACAACACAAGCTCTGAGTGTGACTTTTAATAAACATATAACATTGTGCATAAAGGTGTTTTCAAGGTTGAGTTATAATTCTTGTTGTTTTTCTACATGAGGTGATTTCAATTAAATATGTTTTTACTGTAGCAGGTGGTATGCATCTCTTCAAGGAACGTTGTCTTTATTTTTTAAATATAGCTGGAAATGACTGAGAATTCAAATTAGATGTAATTTTATTAGAATATGAGAGTCTCCCTGAGAAAAAGAATAGCCTATACAAAATCCATGTTTTCAAAAAGAAATGTTTTTTTAAAGAAAAAAATTAAGAGCAACTTCCACAGAAGTGATGTCACTTATAATAAAATAAATTTAAAAAAACTTGGAATTAACTATAGTAAAGTTATTAACATGATACTTTGTATTTAAAATGAAAAAAAAAAAAAAAGTTATTTTTTTAAGACCTGGCTGCAAATGCGGAAAAGTGTTGTTGTTTTTTCTCTCTTATTATTTTTTTGTTTTTACAAATTGTAAACCTCGCTCAGGCAGCACGATGGCGAGCAGGTCCCTGGTTCAAGCACGATGGCAAGCAGGTCCCTGGTTCAAATCCCGGTCCGGGTGGAGTTTGCATGTTCTCTCGGTGCATGCGTGAGTTTTCTTCCAGGTACTCCGGTTTCCTCCCACACAGACCAAAAGCATGCATGTTAGACTGACTGGTAACTCTAAATTGTCTCTAGGTGTGAGTGAGAGAGTGAATGTTTTGTCTCCATGTGTTCCTGTGATGGACTGGAGACCTGTCCAGGGTGTCCCCCGCCCCTTGCACAGTGATTGCTGGACATGGGCACCGGCGACCCCCGTGACCCAAAAATGAAGAAGTGGGTAAAAGATAATGGATGGATAAACTTCACTCACTTTTAAGCTAATTACAAGCAGGCAGTTTATTAAAATGTTTGACAAAAATGGTAACAAAACGTTTGAAAGGAAGTTTTACTGTGTCTAATTCACATTATAAAAGGTTGTAATATTATTTTTCATTCATTCAACCTCCTCTCATCGGAGAAAGCTCCTCCGATGAGAAGCGAAACGTCTTCTGTTACAAATAAAGTCCAGTTGTTTCTGTATTGAACACCTTTTTTATTTTATTTTATCATGTCCTGGATGACTGATAATCTTCACCAGCATAAGAGAGGCATACATATTTTTTTAAATTAATAATAATAATACATTTTATTTGTATAGCGCTTTTCTAAATACTCAATAATAATAATAATTATTATTATTATTATTATTATTATTATTATTGAGTATTTAGAAAAGCACAGATTATTATTATTATTATTATATTTCAGTTGCAGAATGTATCACACAACAGGAACTCCTTCAATGTAAATATAAGCACAAATTATATATTTAAAACATGAAGGCTTTAAGACGAGACCATTTAGTTTACAGATCATGTATTGATTTATTAACGTTGATATATTTGTATCAGTTGTTTAACTTTCACTGCTTTCAAAACTTCTTTTTATGTACCGGTAATTTCCAATTTTACATGACAATTCTCCAGGTGGCCGCTAGAGGGCGCCAGAGTACACGCAGGTTGTTTTCAATTATGTTTTTTATTTATTTAAATAAACATTATTTTCGTGCACCAAGAAGTGAGAGCTTCTTACTTGCACATTTCAGAGTCAGTTTAGTCCATTTGCCGTCCCGACACAGTGAGGACCTGATGCCCCCGGACGGAGTGAAGTCCTGGGCGCAGTCGTAGTAAACCTTGTCGCCTCTGTCGAAGCTCTGCTTGGAGGAGGACTTCAGCTCGATGTGAGGGTACTGCGGCGGGGAGGGACACCTCTGAGCTGTTGGTTGTGGGACATTGATCCAGAAACATCAGTCAGACAAATAAACACACAAACAAAGTGAATCCAGTCAGCTGAGATTTACCTGCAGCGAGTAAAGCGAAGGGCAGGAGCAGAAGCGCTGCTGACTCCATCTTCATGTCTGAAGCTTCAAATGGCAGCAGGAGCACCAGGTGGAGCCATTTATGGACTGGCACAGCCCTGAGGAGCAGCTGGGAGGGAAAACTTTCAGGGACAGGAGGAAGGCTCAACTCAGTGAACAAATTAATTCAGTTATAAAAATACTAGATCAACAACGTTTTTGTTTAAGCTGAATTAAATCTTTTTTTTTTCTGCTTGAACTGTCAGAGGAGATCCCTTCGTTGGCTTTAAAGTGGGGTTCAGTGGAACATTTGTGAACAATCACTATCTAACTTGTTGTAGATGGTGCTTTTAAAAAGTCTCAGTTTGAACGGCTGGGTTGAACTTGAATTTGATCTTGGCCAATTGGCCAAGATCAAATTCAATCGTAAAACAACCAGTTTCCAGTGGTATAAACACAGCTATACCATACCAATTTATTTCTAAAGCACTTAAAATACAACGTCAGCCGTCCGAAGTGCTGTACAAAGACACAAACAAGCACAAAACAATAAAAACAATCATATAAATAATCAGAACATCACAAGTAAAAGAATACAACATTAAAACAGAGATGCTAACTCACTCTTGGTTAAAAGCTGTGGGGCGGCCGTGGTGTAGTGGTAATGGCAGTCGTCCCCCGATCGGAAGGTTGGCGGTTCGAATCCCGGTTCCCCACACCATGTGTCGTTGTGTCCTTGGGCAAGACACTTAACCCCGAGTTGCTCCCGGTAGGACTGGAAAGCACTTTCTGCCATTACCGGTGTATGAATGTGTGTAGCATTCAATGTGTGTAGCACTTTGAGATTTTCACTAATGAAAAGTGCGTTATAAATTGAATTCATTATTATTATTATTAAAAGCCAATTAAATTGAAAGGGTTTTTAAACGAGTTTTAAAAACAGATATTGATGGGGCCTGCCTGACCTTCAGTGGCAGCTCCACAATTTAGGAGCCAGAGCTGAAAATGCTCTGTCTCCTCTGGATTTATAAAAGGTTTTTGGGACTGCTAAAAGCATCTGGTCAGAGGATCTAAGAGCACGTGATGGCACGTAAAGGTGAAGCAGTTCAGACAGATAAGAGGGACTAAACCCATGCAAAGACTTAAAAACAAACAATAAAACTTTAAAATGGATTCTAAACTGGACAGGAAGCCAATGAAGGGACATTAAAACTGCAGTGATGTGCTCACGTCTGCCTGTACCAGTCAAAAATCGTTCAGCAGCATTCTGTACCAGCTGCAACCGTGAGAGCGAGGCCTGGCTAACTCCGATCAGAAGAGAGTTACATCCAGCCGTGAAGTAAAGCCGTGTCTAAAGTTTCATATTAGACAGTGTATATCGCCTGCTGTTAAATGGTTTGTTTGTTTAGGAGCTCTTTGTATTTAATGTTAGCAAAATATGTCATGAACCACGAGACAGATTGGCGTCAAACCCTCACTGGGTGTGCTTCAACAACTGATTTGATTTTGCAGCCAAATCAGTTGTAGATGGCCACCACATTTGATCAAACTGCAAATGTAAACAACTAAAAATAGTCAAATTTTATATTGAGCTTCTGAGCGTGGTGGGAGCTGAGTAGTAGTAGTAGCTGTCTGTCTGTTAGCAAAATATAAACTGCAAATGAAACTGTCACCAATTAATCATTTGATGAGCGTCTATTAACTTTTTGAGTCGACCCAATTCAAGATGGCTGCCAAAGCTTACCAACTTTGACAAACACAAAAAATTGATGTATCTCAGTGCTACAGCTAGCTGCTGCTGTCACTGTTTATGCTCACAGTGAATCTACTTAAAACACTAATGAAACGTTGAAGGAACGTTGTATATGCACATGTTAAAAAAAAAGACAAGTTTCAAACCAAGGTTTTAAGACTACGTCCACTTTGGTCGTTGGCTGTTCCGACTAGTCGTTAGCTCATCAGTTATGTCAGGTTTTGGTCCTGCCTACAGGACTATAACTATTTTAGTTTAAGCCCCCCCCCCCATTTTTTTATTTGTCATCCAAACAACATCCCTAACCAGGATAATGACTGTAAGGGGAAAAATGGAAAAAATCACTGCAATGCCACTTTTACTGGTGATATGTGACTTATCTGTGCTGCTGATTATCCATGCTGCTGATCTCTTGCCTTTATGCTTTTCTCACTCCCTACTCTGATTGTATTAACGACATTAAACAGTGGCTTCACCGTAATTTTTTGTTTTTAAACGAAGGAAAGACAGAATGCATCTTCTTCGGTGATGATGCTCCCTGTAACTTTGGTGCTCTAACTTCCAAATGCAGACCAACAGTTAAAAACTTGGGGGTGACATTTGACAAGGACTTAAAATTTGATAAACAAATAGCGTCTGTAGTCAAGGCCTGTTTTTATCAATTACGTCTTTTATACAAAGTTAAACCTTTTTTAAATCGTTTTGATTTAGAAAAGGCCATTCATGCTTTTATCACCTCAAGACTTGACTACTGTAATTCCCTGTATGCGGGAATCTCCCAATCCTCCATTAGACGCCTTCAATTGGTCCAAAATGCTGCAGCTAGACTTTTAACCAACACCTCCAGACGTGAACACATTACCCCTGTTTTATTTTCTCTCCATTGGCTTCCAATTGATTTTAGAATTAAATTCAAAATTTTATTATTCACTTTTAAAGCACTCAATGGTCTTGCCCCACTGTATTTGACTGATCTTGTAACTGTCCGTGAATATAGGAGAACACTGAGATCATCTAATACATTTCTCCTGTCCATCCCAAAGTCCAACTACAAACGTTGGGGTGACCGGGCCTTTTCTGTCGTTGCACCCAGTCTCTGGAATAAGCTACCTCTGGACTTGCGCTCCATCACTCATATGGAGTCTTTTAAATCTAATCTTAAAACCTTTTTATTCAGGCAGGCT